>ARYC01017060.1:0-41351 GCA_000711775.1 Oxytricha trifallax
ATACTAGTAAATGTTAAAGACCCTCAATAATTCAAAACGGTAATTAACAGTTTCAGAGAAGTCTCATAAATTGAAACTAAACACAAAGAAAACAATTTTTTCGATCGATGCAAAAGCTAAATATTTGGGACTGAACATTTGTTTAAACACACAAGAACTACTTAAAATACCTGGAATGAGATATAGAGAAAAACTGAAATGTATCGGAGATTGACTAGCTCGAATAATCCAACAGTGAACGACACCATCATGACAGCATAAATTAGAACTCTGATAATATATAAATACACCCCTCTTATAGCTGCAAAATTTATTAAAATTGAGGAGATAGATAAAATGGAACTTTAAATTGTGAAATTAGCATTCAGAACGTTCAGAGATATTCGGAAGATAATTCTAAGAAATGTAAAAGAGCTGAAAGATACAAGCACCAGCGAGATTATAAGAGATCTGGTTCTGAATAACATGAAAAAGAATAATTTGAAAATTTACTAGCTTATCAAACCAAAGTGAGTGAAGGAGGTGATAAAAGAGCAGAAAAAAGACCTAACGAAAAAGAAAATAATTTTCATAACAAAGAAAGTTGTGGACACCATGATGGCGATCACCTAGGGTAGGACGATAGAAAATTACGACATGCAACACTACTGCATAATTCATAAAGTGTTTGTAGACGCTCTTCTAATGAGACTTGTAACATAACCTAATAAACACAGCTGGGGACCTAAACAGATTTTCAAAACGACTAACGAAAAATAGATAGTTTACATGAACAGTTCAGAGTAGGTAGAGATAATTACTAACAATTGTGCCTAGATGAAAGGATAAGAAAGCTAGACACTCCCGAATACTACTAACCGGTGAAAAAATAATTCAGGATAACGTATGTCAATAAAAAAAGCAAAAATTTGACGAACAGAAACAAATGCAACTAAAGAAATTAAAACATTTAAGGGAAAGTATAGAAAAAAAAAGCTTAATAATACAGATTGAGAGATTAGCGGAGAATCGCAAGGTACAATCTCATATTACGATATTATCTAGCTTGCAGTGCAGTCTTACTTTTGTAGTTTGTGAAATTCATTACTTTAATTTACCTAAAATTACTGAATAAAACTATGTTATAATACATGTAAATATATTGGATTAATTTTTTAATTATGAAGTGAACTTGTTATTTATAAATAAAATACTCACTAGTTTCACTTAATTTAATACCAAAATTATACCAAAAATATTGAAGAGCTTGATAATTGTTATTTACAAATTTTTTTTCTTCTATCAATACCTTAAAAAATATTAATGCCTATAGGTTTCGAAATTAAAGCGCTATAGTTCATTTTTTGTTGATAAAAACCATTCACCATCAGATGATGAAAAATATTAACCCAATCAAAATAATAGACTAGGAAGTAAAATAATTAAAATTTTCGGGGGGGGAAGTTTCCTGCAAGTAAAGTTTTATATATAAATTTTATTAATTATATATAAAATATTTTAATTATAATTTTCGAACTCATTAAATGATTTAAGGATAAATTAAATATTTCTTTAGAGCAGTTATAAAAGATAAAATAAAATTATATCTAATAAAATAACTTGAGTAAAGAATGATATTTAAATTCTCTATAAAAATTTTGAAAATTAATGGACTCTTAGATGATATAATTATGAAAACATTGTTTAGTAGTATAGAGAAGATCTTGAATTATATCAAGAATGGTATATTAAATTGCTTGAATCACAAATTTGTGAATATTATAAAAGGTGTTTATAGTTGTAAAAAATTTTAATTGCAAAAAGAAGAAAAAAAAAATAAAAAAAAAAACAAAAAAACTTTTCTTGACTAGAAACTTCCCTAAAAATCTTTTTTTATCATAAACCTTGTCAGTAAATTTCCCCCCAAAAACATCCTTCTAATATAAAAATTGATTTTGAAACTTTGAATTCAAAGAAAATAATTTATGAAGGTTTTTTTCACAATATATAGATAAAATTGGAAATTGCTATTAACGCCATTATAGAAAAAGCTTGAATTTAACTTGGTAATTCCCCTCTTCGTAATCAAAATTTTAAAATAAATTTAGAAGATTCTATTATAGAATAAATTTTTTATCTAAACCAGTCTTATTCTGTTAACTATTAAGTAATAAAATCATCATTCTCAGATATTTTGTTCTTTTTCTATAATGATCATGTTTAAAACTAAATTTCACTAATCGGTATTGTTGTAAAACATAGTAGTAACCTTTTAAAATTTATATGATATAAAACAGTAAAATATGCTCTAATATGTTGAAGTAAATCCAAAAAAATATAAAGCAAACTTCTATTGTATAACAAGCCTCTTTGGCTCCTTGACTAAAAATTCTACAATCAAATTAAAAATACAATCTTGATTAATATAATAGAAATAAGCTGAATCTCTGCAAATTAAAATTAGCTAAGTAACTCTGCCATTATAATCTTAAATCTCTCTATCATAATTGAAAATATAAACATATAGTTAAAATTTCAAAATAAGAACTTATTGATAAATAAAATAGTTTATTGCTCAACATTCTTGATGCCTCAAATAATATTAATATTATATCACATACAAGAATAATGAATATAAATAAAAAAGAAAGTTTTACATTCTTAGATTAGACATTCTTATAAATTGAAGAAAATAATAATTTTTATAAATTAATAACATAAATAAATCTAAAGGTTACTAAAGACCTTTGTTTTATTTTGATATATTTGTGAGAAAATAATAAATTTATTAAATATATTATTGTCGAAATACATTTAAATTTGGAAAATTAATTATAATTAAATTAATAATAAATCAAAATCGTGGCAGTTAAAGTTGGCCAATTTAAACGATCTTAGGCTTATTCGATAGAGAAATCAAAATTAGCTGGACTTTACTATTGGCGGTACTATTTTATCGCATCCAAGGAGCGAGATAACTCGATTTTAATTAAACACTTCTAAAATCATTAAATTTTACCCTCACATTAAAGTCGAGTTATCTCGCTCCTTGGATGCGATAAATTAGTACCGCCAATAATAAAGTCCAGCTAATTTTGAATTCTCTATAGAATGAGCCCAAGATCGTTTAAATTGGCCAACTTTAATGCCACGATTTAGATTTATTATTAATTTAATTATAATTAATTTTCCAAATTCAAATGTATTTCTACAATAATAACTAATCTTATAATTTTCTATTAAAAAAAAATCTCAATCAATCAATATTAAAAAGTAACTGATGTCTAAACATCTAAAAGACAGTAAAAATAGTTTTAGTTTTTTTAATAGTTTTTATATTCCTCTAATTATACCTGATAACAAAATTAATGCTTTACAACACTGACTTTACAAAAATATTAATCACAATTTAAGGTATGTTAAATTTTTTATTTATTCATTTGTCTCTAGATTTTATATAAAATTTAAAATAGTCTTAAGGGATAATAATAACATTATCATAACCTCTATCGATTTAGATTTTTTTTATTTAGACTATAATTTGAAATTAATTATCAATTTTATAAATAACATGCAGATTTCTTAAAACATATCTTTAATTTTCAGCGTATATTGAAGTGAAAACAAAATAGAAAAAATAATGTTTTAAATTCTTTACTTCATTTTCGAAAATATCCCAAAAGTGAACCTAACTATTTATGTTGTTAAGCTTTTCATATTTATATAAAATTGTCAAATATTAAAGTTTTACTTCAAAATCGTTGCTTCAATAATATTTATTCCTTTTTGATATTTTAATTTAAAATATTATGAATTTTTTAACACAAAAAATAAATGAATATGTTATTAACCATTCAGTTATCTTTTCCTCAAAACTTTATTTAGATGGCAATTAAATTATTGAATTTTTTTTAAATTATAAATATATTGAAAAATATTTATTAATTAGTAAACAAAACTTTTAATCAAATAGAAAATGAAATAAAAGATAAGCATCTAAAAAATCAAATCCTAAAAATACATAAATTTAACTTAAATTTATTCTTTTAAATTATTTTAATATCACTCTATGAATATTACAGTTAATGAACCACAAAACCTGATAGAACTGGTTCTATAACAAAAATAAAATAAATGCTTTATGATTCTATATAAATATATATAAATTAATAAAAAGTAAACATTTAAAATAATACAGTTTTTTGTTATTAAAATTTATTTTTAAATTAATTTATATTCAAAATTATAATGAGTTTTTGCTTGCAGGTCAAACACACCCCCTCATAATTTACTATTTTTATTTGTAATCTTGTAGAGTTTTTGACGCTGAGCAAGATTGTCAGAAGTGCCATTTAATTGTGAGTAATAGTTTTAGAGCAAAGACCAAAATTAAATTCATTTTGCACATAAAATCATCATAAAATAGTCAAAAATTGAAAATAATTTAAAATAGTCAAAAACTGAAAATAATTTTTCTATTTATATTTTTTTAAAAATCATTATTGGTTTTTTTTGTCATATTCTGGATAAACTATGATACTATAAGTAATATTTTGGAAAGTATTTATTTATTTTTTTCATATTTAATAATTTTAGCATTTATTTTGCATTCTTGAATTAAAAATTTACTTTCCAAAATATTACTTATAGTATCATAGTTTATCCAGAATATGACAAAAACAACCAATAATGATTTTTAAAAAAATATAAATAGAAAAATTATTTTCAGTTTTTGACTATTTTAAATTATTTTCAATTTTTGACTATTTTATGATGATTTTATGTGCAAAATGAATTTAATTTTGCGTCTTTGCTCTAAAACTACTTGTAACAATTAAATGGCACTTCTGACAATCTTGCTCAGCGTCAAAAACTCTATAAGATTAAAAATAGAAATAGTAAATTATGTGGGGGTGTGTTTACCCAGATATCCAGAATTTTGAACTTAATTAAAGAAATTGATTATAGTAGTAAATGAGTAATCTCAAAATTAAATTTAACATATCACTATTTAATACTAAAATCAAGCATCAACCATAGTCATTACATAGTTATATATAAGTAAGTTGTCTTTTCAATCCCTGACTTGACAGCCGTGAAGACAAAAAAACTCAGAAATACCCTAGCGCTCCCCATTCAACATCAATCCTAAGCAAAATGCATGCGCATTAAAAACATTCCACAAAGAACTCGCAGAGTTCTGCTTTATGTAAACAATATAAGGGGGCGTGATAAAACTCTTAACAGATCCACCTCTAATAAGAATATAGTCTGTGTCCTTTTGCTGTGGTAGAATCATTAACCAAAACTGTTGTGGGAGAAAATAACTTAAAATTAACTTTTCAGGCTTTCTTAATCACACTTTTGAAGACTGAGCAGAAGCAGCAAACTATACCTAATACCAATAAAGCTGGAATCAAAACAGATAGCTAATCTATAGAGGGAAATATTAAGCGTGTAGTAAACTTGAGGATTTTGGAACAGATGGATTGAATCCCGTCGATTGAGATCAATAAAGGGAATACTGCGACCTCAACCAAATCTAAGAAAAATCAAGTGTGGATGAAAATAAATATTTTTGAGTGTCCAGACTCGAGTCAAAGGAAGAAACCATATACTTTAACTTACAAATTTAATAATAGAAAATAATTATTTTTCAAAAAAAAATGAAGAGAAAATTAAATAAAAAGTCTAATTTTATCTATTTGTAACATTTATATACTAGAATTGTAGCACGCATTGAGTTGCATCCGAATTGTTAAATTACTTAAAATTAAATTTATTTAATGAGTGGAATTTCAATCAATGAACTTTCCATACTCAAATTTTTTTTATAATGTTTTATTTTAATTTTTTAATTACAATTAAATTTCAAAAATTTATAATTGATAAAAGTTTTTAATTTTTAATTTATATTTGTAAATTAATTTTATATTTTAGAAATTTGTTTATTCAATAAAATAATATTATTATAAAATTATAATTTTTTTTTTTATTTAAAGTTTTTAAATTATAATTATAGATCGCTTCATTTTTCAATTTTCCTCATTAATTTGGATAATTTTTTAAATATTAAACACCAATTGAGACCCGTTTAATCAAACATTTTCATATTAAAGTTCTTTTTGAAAATAAAAAATATCAGTTAATTTTAAATTGTTTTAATCTTATTTTTTAAAATTTTATAACTAGTAAATTTTTATAAAAATTATATAGCTTCATAATTTTCACTATTAAAATTATGTTTATTAAATCATTGAGAAATTTGATCAATAATCTTATTAAGGATAATGAATATAATTATTAATTATATTTCTTAAGAGTTTAGTATATTCAATTTGGGGGGAAAGTTTCCTGCACTCGAGTAAGTTTCCTGCACTATTTTTTATTTTATGTAAAACTTAATATAAATCATAAAATTAAAATTTTTTATGACTCACCAATATTAATAGGAATTTTATACATAATATAAGTAGTTCAAAAATATAGTCTAACTTTTTATAGGTATTGAAAGAACATAAAATTGAAATTTTGATAACAATTGGATACAATACTTGGAATTACTTTAAGAATGATAGGACAATATAATGGCTAAGATATAAAAACCAAAAAATATCAGATAAAATATGCAAAAATTGGAATCTAAAAAGAAATATTGACTTATTGATTAATAAATTAAGTATAATTAATTCAATAAAATTAGTTCGGAAGTTGCATTGTAGTTGAAATAAAAATATTTTTTATAGAAAAAATATATTTTTAAAAAAAGTGCAGGAAACTTTCCTAAAATTTTATTTTTATCATAAACCGGTGCAGGAAACTTTCCCCCCCCTTCAATTTAATTGAAGGCATTATGTTTATAAATAATATTTATTTGATTTGATGCTTAGGTATATAATTGTAAAATAAAATTTAAATTATAAACTTTAATTATTTAAGAAACATTAAAATAAGCTAAAATATTTGAAAAGTAAGTGAAATTTAAAATGTAACCAATAATTTTTATAATGGTCAATCGAGCAATTAACAGATTTAAGAATATATGAGCATTTGAATCATCACTGCTGATTGAATTTACATTATCCTGAGGATTTGTTAATGAATCTCTCATAGATATTTGTGACTTCCATCGTTATAAATATATCTTCAGTTTCGATCATAAATCAGCTCAGGACGATGCAATATCGCCCTGTTCGAGCCTCAAATAGCTTATAAGCCATTCTTAATTAGACCTTATAAACTTTCTTCTTAAGTTCCAATTATTTGATAATCTTAATTATTTTAATAAAAATAGTGATTTAATTAATTAATATTACTATAAAGTAGATATTGACTACTATTAAATAAAATATCTTAATAGAAATTTAATTTTCATTAACTTTATTACTATTATTGTTAAAATTATAAAATTTAATTAATGCTAAAAATTTTAATTAAAAAATTACATAAATGAGCCATAAATGAAGGCTATAAGCCTGATTAAGAATGGGCTTATAAGCCTTTGGAGGTTCGAGGAGGCCATGTTTACAATATTTTGAGAAATTAAAGCATCAATTTACAGATACAAGACAAATGAAGTGAATCAAAATATCTTGGGCTTATTCATAAATAACTCATACAGATATCTTAATTTAGAATATCTAAAACTCATTAATGCCCTTCTTTAATTTTGCTAATCTTAATTGCTTTTTAGATAATAATACTCAAAATTATTATTTAACATTTAAATTCATTTATTTTACAAGAAATTAGCTTATCATAATTAACATCTTAAATCTAAAATTATTATTTTTGATTTGAAGTTTTAATTTTCAACCTTTAAATTTGTAACTCACTCATCATTTATAATTTACTTTTAAAGCTTAAATATTTCTTACTTGATAGATCTATTGAATTTTTACAATTAAATTTTCTATTAATCTTTATCACTATAATAAAATTTCAACTAGACTTAAATGATGTTTTGTTTTAATATTAAAACATATTTTAGTATAATTTATAAATCTCGTTAAGTAAATAAGTTTTTAAAACTAAATTTATTTGTAAGTAATTAAATAAAATGGTATATATTCTTTTTAGATTCATAAATTTCTAATCCGTTAAGACGTTCATAATAATAAAAGTCACTTCCTCTACTTCCTTAAAATAAAAAATTTTAATATATTCAATAAATAGATTATACTTTGATACAATATTATAGAGTTACTTATAATTAACTAATTTATAGTTTATCCTAGATGCAACTAAGTATAGTTGGTGATTGATATTGTTGCAAGATTATAATGGATTCCATTATGTTTTAAAGCAGATTTTAAAGTCAACAGAGCTTAAATGGAAGAGATTTGTTTAATAAAATTATATTATATTGATATTGATATATTTTCATTGTTTGCATTATTTTCCAAGAATTATATAGAAATTTGGATAGTTGGTAAAGTAAGTAGTGCTGTATGATTATTTCTTATAATATTCATTTATTTTTCGCATTTTTAACATTTTTACACTTGTAAAAATGTTTTCAAAGTTATTATTGCTGCTTCAATATCAGAATTGCATTATGAAGGCATAAAGTTGGGTAAAAACCAGAAATGTTTATTGCAAAGTTAAAAGAATAAGACTTTAAATGCAAGTCTTATAAATGATGATGCATTAGATAAAAATATTTAGAAACTGTATTTTCCTAGAGCATTTAGTAATTTTTATAATAAAGACTACACACTATTGATAATTTAGTAAAGGATTAATTGATTAAGGAATAACTATAAAAATTTAAGCAGGCAGCTTAAACTCATAGATAATCTGATTTATCTAATATGAATAATCAAAGACTTTCCTCATCTAATTAATTAAATTATTAGAAGAAGATTAAAATGAAGCATTGCATTTATAGCTTGATCTGAAGAAAACTGTTAAAAAAATTAATCTTTAGTATAATTGAGTGTGCTCAATTATCTTTTGATTTTCCTGTTAATAAGAAAGGGAATTTTGATAACTAATACCTTCAGATTTACACTTTACTTCGTTTGCATTGAAAATACTTCGAAAGTTCCTGGATTTAAAGAGATCTAGATGCTTCCCTTTGTGATGAATTTGAAAAGAGCAACTTATTTTAAATTTCGAAATTAAGAGTTATTTCAAGAAAAGATGATGTTAGTTGATTCATTTTAATATGTAGAAACTCTAAAACACTAAACTAGTGCTAAGATCATCAAAATCTTTTGAATATAACAAATTTAGGAAATCTAAATTCTTTTTTTATATGAACTAAAAAAATGTAACATATTTAAATAATGTGATTTCAATAACAACTAACTTAAAATAGTAGGAAACGTACACAATTGGCTTTAAATTTTTTACAGATTTTGTTGACAAATTAGCTACAACTTCCTCGCATAAAAGTTGTAAACTATTAGTAAATTATATCTACAACTAATAATTATATCTTCATCATTGATGTTTATTCAAATAAGAGCAGATAGAGGTTCTAGTTTTGCGAATTACAAGTAATTATTGAATAATTAAGTTAAGAAATTTAAGGAAAACCAAACAAAATTTAATTAATCATCATAACAAGATTGGTTTCAAATCATTATCTATCATGAGTTTATTTATTTTTTAAATAAATTGTAATAGCAATTATACATTCTATTTAATTATGCTGCAAAGAATCAGTAAATCTGTTTCTTTATACATGAAAGAGGGTCATAGTGAGAAAAAATATTTATATCTCAGTAAGCTCTCCTAACGAAAATTAATTCATTAACACTTTATTTTATTCTTTATAGCATACTTTATTATTTTTACAATAATTAGTAAATAACCATCTTAATAAATAAAATTATAACTTATATATTATATAATTATAATATCTCCATTCAAAAATATAGATGACACCATCTTCAAACAAAACTACTCGACTATATAACTCTTCTATTTTTATTCTTTAATTCTCCAAATAATAACTTGATACTTAAAAATTGTGTCCACAATGAATTTATTAACTTAAATTTATGATAATTACTTTCCGTTTACATGAAAAAGTAATATCAATTTTGGTGTTAAATATAACTATAATATTAAACATAATATCTAAAGTGATAATTTTTATTAAAACGAAAAAGAGTAAAGTCATAGAGTCAACATAAGTAAGTATAAAAATTAATCTTTTAAATAACTCATAAAGACATGATTAATACAAATAAAAAAAGTATGTTAATCAGTCAATTAAAGCTTGGTGAGTGAACTGAAAATTTTAATTTTTTTCCACTAGGCTCTTATAAAGAGTACGATGAAAAGATAAGGCTGATGTTTAAAAGTGAAAGCTGTTTTTAAGAGGTATTTAATCAGTCAAATTTAATAACTTTTCATACAAAACATAAGGAATATAGCTGTTTTGTCATACTAACTTGTTCACAAAAAGGTTTATGAGTCTTTGCTGATAAATTTGAATTTATGTTATGGTTATAACACTTTTTTACAATGCCATTCTCATTACCTGTTAAATCTTTTTTCATTACTAATTTTGGTATTTTTAAGGTAATTCATTTATGAAGGTCTCCTAAATTTTACTTTGTTAAGGTTTAAGCGTCAATATGTTGAATCCCTGGATTTTTTATAGATCATAGATTATACAACTTATCAAAAAAGTTATTAAATTTGAGATAACATCTATTAAAATTATTAAAATAAATGATGATTAACATTAATGAATTTTAATTTATACAATTTGTTAAATTCAAGAAATTTTACTGAAAAGAGAAAAAAAAAGTATAAAAACTTATGATGAATGCTTAAATTTCAATCATAAATTAAGAAGATAAAAATTTAAGCATCTTTATGAATTCGGAGATGATAAGCTTATTCAATTAGATCAAAATCTTGTTGCTTATACTAACTAATCTATCCATGTTAAAGAAAGTATTGATCATGAATAGTACAACAACGAACATAATGCGAAAGCTTCGAGTTTGGATGAAATTTTGGAATAGTGCTAAGATTAATGCATAATAGAAGTAAAAATCAGAAAAGACTATAGACATTTAACTAAAGAAGTAAATTATATAATCAAATATATTTAGATGACTTTTATTTTTTAGAATTCTCCTAATAATCTACAAATATCTTTCTATTTATTTAATTACTGTGTCTCTTATTTTCATATAAAACTAATAAAAGGATTTAAAAGCAATTATTAAAATATATAATTTTATCAAATCATAGCTATCTATAAAATTACAAAAATAAAACAGTAAAACATATTTTTCTTAAATTTTAATCTTAATATGCACTCAATTAATATATGTTTCATTAATTTCAATTAACTTCATAAAATTAAGAATTAGGCTATAACTTATTATGTAATAAGTAAATATGATTATTTTATTTAAATCATTTAAATTCAATCCTTCATTTAGTTTCAAATAACATAACTTATGATTAATAATATTAATTTAAAATTCAGATAAATTGAAAAATTTAAGAGTACTTTTTTATTTAAAACTATAAAGATTATATCCTTATTAATTGAAATAAATAAAATAAATTAATATTTGAATGTTTTCGATGTTGAAATAAATTATCAAATGTTTTTTCAATTAAATTGGAAAATATTAAGATATTATTTTTTAAAGAATAATAATTCTCTCATAAAATTATTATAATTAAACCTTTCTAATCAGATCTTAGAATTTCTTTTATTAAAAACCATTTTAGTTATCATTAAATTATAACTAGTTCGTTTGAACTAGATCTAATTAATAAAATTTTTTTTTAAAAAATAAAATAAAATTTTCCAAAACATTTAAAGAATTCCAATATAAAATGTGATTGTTTTAATATGTAAAAAATGCTTGGATAAACGATGTTGTTTGTCACCATTTAATCTGAAATTTCTTTATTAGAATAAAATAATAATAATTTTCTGCTCAAAAATATGATAAATAATAATATAAATCGATGCATCTCATAATTTTTATTAAGGAAAAAAAATTAATTGATTTTTAAGACAAATTAATTAAAGAATAAAAATATCTTAATATTACTTCTAAATTGCTTTTAAAATCTTTTCTAATGTTTTAAATTCTTCTCATAATAAAAATCGTAATTCGCTATATTCGTAAATAATTTAAATCAAAACTAAATCAATCAAAATATCTGAAATTCCTCTAATGTTATTAAAAATATTAAAATAAATTATCTATTGATTACTTTTTAAATGATTCAAAGTATTAGAGAGGTTGTTGTATATTAATTAATTAATATTAATTTTAAGATTTGCAATCTAGAGTTGCATACAATTTAATTAAATTGCATTTATCATTTAATATAAATAAGTAAAATTGTGTACTTAAATTATAATGAAAAAATTTCTTTCTAAATTAACAGTTAATGATGGTGTTAAGTGAATTATTTTGAGAGTATTCCTTATTTCAATTAAGACTTATCAATCTTCTTTTTATTTTTATAAAAAACTTATAATCAATCTATTTCCAGATACATTACTTCGAGAATAGCAAACAATCTACAGAATAATTAATTAGTAAATAACATTTAAATTATACTTATTCATGATAGTAAATTGAAATATGAGTCCACAAAAATTGGGTATTACGAGGATATTTATCAATCAAAAATAAAAAAAGTATAATTACTTTCAGGCTTATTAAATTTTTATCGTAAATCGAAGAATTAATGTTATCTAGAAAGTGGAGAATGATATCCAAAAATGTAGCTGAAAATGAAGTATTTCTATTTAATAAAAAAAATGATAGGTTACTATGTAGCAACAGAAAAATTCAAATTTAACGGAAGATTAATAACTCTAATGAAATCTGAGTCATCGTCGCCGATTATTTATGTAAGCAATTTAATTTCCAATACAACTGAGGGAAAGTGAGAAAAGCTGAAAATAAAAGCAATATTTATTTTTATAATTTTGAAGAAGTTAATTGATGTCATATAAAATATTTAAATTTTGTTGCATTTTTAATATTTATAAAGGAAAAAAATGTTAATAAGTTATTAAACATTTACATTAGATTCTAAAAAAATATTTGGTGTAATATTAAATATTTTTTAAGTTTTTGTTTAGACTTAAATAACTCATAAAAAATAATTATAAAGAATTACATCATAACTTATGAATTTTTTAATTAATTTACTTTATATAAATAAGCAATAAATATTTATCAAAACTAATTATAGTTTTATATAATGAAACAGTAGTAGTAAAATACTTTAGGTAATTAAAATGCAAAATAAATACCGTGAATAATTACCAAAATGTACAATAACTCGAATGAACCAGATTCATTGATCAATCTCATTGAAGTTCCCTGCCTTCATTTCATTTAAATCCGCTTCTTTGATCAACCTTTGACTTTTTTCTCTCTCCTTTTCGTTGTTAATTCTGCTTGGTACATCTTTAGTTTTGTCTTTCATTTGTTCGTATTGAGTTCCTAGCTTGGTTCCTTTATCCCACTCCTCTCTGTGTTTGCTTGGCTTTATTGGGAATAGATATTCTTCTACTGTTGATCCTCCCTAAATAATATCGCTGAACTTCCCTTCAAAATTAATGATTTTTTATTCGAATTGTCTTCTTCGAATTTCCCTGTAGATTAATTCGTCCCAATCTCTCAGTCGTAGTAGAAAGAGCTTGTTCCCATTTCAACGTCACCTCATACCAGATTAGCTCACTTTTCCTCTCAATTTCTCTAATCACCTCATCTAATTTATGGCTTTCCCAGATCTGTCGATCTCCATTTTAGTAAATTCAATCTCCAGATTAAACATGATAGTATCTTTACAAATTAACCCAATCTTTGGCAAAAATCTGAAATACAGGTGGTCCCTAAAATTCTAAGTCCAGGTAGTTTATAATCAGCGTAGCCAGAACTACGCAATCTTCTGGGTCTCTTGCTTGATTCTTTTCTATGCTCGCAAGTTTGTTGACTTTGAAATCATTTCCAACTATCCCAGATGCAAGTTCACTAAAATGGGCTATATGTTTCTGCAATACTGAATAGCTTCCTACGTCTCTTTTTGAATAATATATTTCTATAGTTACTGATTTTCTCTGGACTTTCAGTACTATCCAGTTCTTGCAATGTCTAACATTTATGATAAATAAAAAGAAAAATAGAAGATTATAAAAATTTGATTTAGATTAAAATGAATACTTTTAATGGCGAGGAAGATGGAGCAGTTACAATCACAAAAATGTAAGTTTAAAAAAAACATATCTAAAAAAATTATTTTTTAGAGGTTCAGCCTGATAAGAGTAGTGGCAGGTCTAAGTTGACACTTCGGGTGCGAAGCTCAAGGACTAAGTAAAAGTGGTTCTGACAAGATATCTTTAGGGTGAATGGAGAGATGATAAAGCTGTTTATACAATCCGGTTTCCATTTTGTTTAAAAAGTATTCATTTTAATCTAAATCAAATTGTTATAATCTTCTATTTTTCTTTTTATTTATCATAATTGCTTTGGCAACTTGTCAGTATTATCACTCCTGCAATGTTTTCGGTTTTTCTCCAGTACTTACCGTTCTCTAATTTCCTATTGATTTTCCGATGCTCTTTTCCAAGCTATGTATCCCGTTGTCATTCAGTATCACTTGTGGCAATGTCAATTACTTTCCTTTTACTCAATGATTTAGACCTCCTCGATTTGTTTGATGATTGTCTCCATTGTTTCTTCTGATTTGTGTTTTCCCGGTAGTAGGTCGAAGTGGGTTGTTTCTACTCTTGGTTTATCTCTCTTTGGTGATTAACCTAGCTTTTCGACGAAAGATCTTATTCTCTAGCTCCTCTTATTCTTGGGCCTAACTCTCATCATACTTCCTTACAAGTACTTTCTCAAGCTTTTTTCTTGTTTTTGGACAGCAAACAATAGTTGTCATTCTTGTCACCTTCGGTGTCCACCCTTTTTTAGCATTGATGATCTTATCAAATCCTTGGCACATCACCTCTGTCAAGTAGATTATTTTCTTGAATTACATCTGATCTCCTTGTATACATGATGATTCGTCCTCGTGCTTGTGAAATTCAACCCTTTGAGTGATGGGGTCATGCATCTTCTTGCTTGGATTTGATTTTCTAATCTTCAACTTGCTCTTAAAACTCATCTGCTTGTTTATGGGGACCTCTCTGCTCTTTTCATCTCTAAGTCCAAGTACCTCATGAGCTTTACTTCTATCTCTTTGCTCAAATCGTACTTCTTGTACCTTCTCCCAAAATTTTTTCTTCTTGATATACTGATTCAGTTACCTCATCTATCTTTCTCTTCTTTTATCATGTTCCAGTCACTATGATTTATACTTAGTTTTAATCGTTCCATAGCTAATTTGTTACTTTGATTTGCCAATTGATTTTTTATTTAATTTATTAATAAATAATAACTTTCTGATTCTCTCTCATTATACATTTATTGGTATTCTCTTATTTAGATATTTATATGCTCACCAAATCATAT
Source organism: Oxytricha trifallax (assembly GCA_000711775.1). Taxonomy (NCBI): domain Eukaryota; phylum Ciliophora; class Spirotrichea; order Sporadotrichida; family Oxytrichidae; genus Oxytricha; species Oxytricha trifallax. The sequence goes on from ARYC01017060.1 coordinate 15,450, forward strand.
TCAATGTTTTTTTCATCAAATTCAGCTCCTTATATCTTGACGTAAGTCATTCTAAATAGTTTCTTAATAGGTTGTTAGTACTCTCGTACTTTTAATTATCTTATCCTCTGATCTAACCATATCATATTTGTTATGGTTTCTATTTATTTATGACTTTATAAGGCAAATAGTCTATTCTGCTTTAATATTTTTGAGAATCTTTGTTGGGTCTCCTGCCTGGTTCAACATATTACATCTCCTCATATGATTTGCGTCGACCAAGACCTTTTGCACACTGCATTATTAGCTCATGCAATAATTCACACTTGTTTTCCCTTGAATTATTGCCATCATTATGTTCAATACGTTCTTTGTTAAGAATATTTTCTTTCTTTTCTGTTATTCACTACATTTATGTTTATTCGTCTTTTACTCTTTTTGCCCTAAAGAACTATTCAATGTTCAGATTTATTTGCTTAATGTTTTTCTGAACTAAATCTCTTATTATTTCACTACTGTTAGTTTCCTTCATTTGAGTTACATTCCTTAGTATTTTATTAGGAATTTATCTTGGCGTTTTTAATGCTATTATTTTTCTTAATTGCAGTTCCATTTGTTTTATCTCTTCAATTTTTACGAATTATGCTGATACTAATAGGGTATAGAGACCTAATTTAAGCCATCATAATCGCGTCATTCACCGTGCTATTGCTCGACTTTGTTAGTCTTTAGTTAAATTCCTTCTTTTTTTAATGTCATTTCACGATTTCTCAGAAGGTTTTGTGTGTTCAGACAAATATTGAATCCCAGATATTTTGTTTCTGGATATTTTTTATTCCTTCTATCTGGAACTCTCTCTCAAACCCTTTTGCATAACTTACAAATCCTGTCTTTTTGTGTGTTTAGTTTCAGGTTATGTGATTTCTCAATCTCTCTGAAACACTTTACAACTCTTTTGAATTATTGTTGGTCTTTAACATTCATCAATATATCATCTGCGAATGCTATCAATTGGCCTTGTTTAATTAGCGACTTCAGCTCTTATTATGAATATAGCACATCTTGCAAATAGATATTAAATAGCATGGGTGATAATATTACTCCCTTAGCTACCCCTTATTACGTGATTATCTACTCTTCTTCATACTTAATTTTGTTGCCTTTGTATAATGTTTCAATTAGCCTAACTAATTCTTTGTCTTTCGAGCTCACTATTCTTTTCCTCAAAATTTGATGTAATTTGTCTTTCCAGACTTATTCATATGCCTTTTAAAAATCCATCAAAATATAAGCTTCTCATTGTTTTTTCTTCCCTCTGGATTATTTATGTGTTCTAGCAACCTTATTTAATTCACATATCTGCTTTTACTTTCTTTAAAGCCGTTTTAATAAAAATTTCCCGTTTTTAAAAGCTCAATTTTTTCTTCATTAATCTTACTTATTCATAATTTATTATAAGTGATAAATAATTAATGAATGAATATATTACAATAGAAACCTTAAGAGTGCTTTCAAAAATAGTCTTGCTTATTAAGAACCTCGGAGTATGCCAATTTGTTTCCTCCTAGAACATTGAATTTTACATAATATACTAAGAAGTATGATACTTATGGAGATTGCAAGAAATTTTACAATGATAAAGTCTTATATAATGAAGTATATTATAAGCTTTAAGAGAGCAGTTACCTATATAGTTTATTATGCGATTACTTTGCAAATTGAATTCACGGACATTGATAACCACGAAACTCCAGGCCTATGAATATAAAATTTGAAGAACTAATGAACCCACTATTACCTTCTGTTAAACCTTCTGAGTTTTACTGTGCTTTAGTAAAACTTGCAGCATCTAAGCTGCTTTAATGTAAAGCATCATAATGAAGGATAATCTTCGAGAGCATTTTTTAACTAATGGAAGGTTAAATATTACTCCCATACTAAGAATGCCCTTCGAGAATAATTATTTCTTAGCATAATTTTGTGGGCGTGGTCATTCAGATTGATATAAATCTTTCTTCATCATTTTCATTGAGTCCCATTTAATATCCTCTGACATCTAATTGTAATTTTCTTTTATTTATAGTAGGTCTAAAATAGCTTGATTACCCTATTAAAACATTTTCAATCATGTAAAATATTATTATTGGTATTAATTAGGGAATCCCACAACTTATTAGTCTAAATAAATTGCTTTAGTAATTCTATACCAAACCCTTAATTTTTATTATTGAACGATGAGCTAAATCTCCCCACTTCACATTTTATGAGAATTCTTCGCTATTAAAAGTCATTGAAAATCTTTTTGATTTTATACATATCATTTAATCAAGGTAGCATATGTAGTTTTAATAAAATTATCCTTCTTTTTTTCTATTTTTTTATTATTAAGCAAGCTATTCTGGTGCCCCTACTGAAATAGAACATTGTTCTATCATATCTATGGACATCTCAACTTGTTATATTTCTTTCTATAAGTAAATTTATTATATTAAAATTTGAAAACTTATTTAAATTCTGATGTAATATTTTCATTCATCAACCATCGTTCATATGATATATTGAAATCCAATTAGGCTAATGAATTTGTAACTGATAAGAATATAAATTTTAATAAAATTATAAGAAACCTTTATACTAAAAAGTATTCTTGGAGTAATCCATCTTTAATATTCTGATTAAAATTTTACACATTTTTAATAATTAAAAGTTAAGATAATTTTCAAGGTCCGTTACCTACTTTTTAAATGTAGGTTACACATATAAATAGTAATTTAAATTAAACAATCCTATTATTAATTTAAGCATTAAACATAAATACTTTATGAAAATTTGATTAATATATATATCAATTAGCTAATATAATAAGATTATTGTTATGCCTTAAGACTCAATAAATTATTTTATTCCTTATCAGATCTAAACTTATTATATTATATTATATTATATTATTATATTATATTATATTATATTATATTATATTATATTTATTTACGATACATTAAAACTTCTATATAGAATTTAAACATCTAGATAGTGTAATAGAACTTTGTTCTAAGTATCATAAAAAAAGAAATTTGTGGATAGTAAAATCTTATAAGACAAATTCATGAATCTTGTATTATAATAAATAAAAACTTATAACTCCATTTAGAATTAAAAATACTCTTTTTGGAAATACGAGAATCCTTGATTTTATATAATTAATTTTAATAATCTAAATTTATAGTAAATCAGTAAAATTTAGAAATACTGAAATGGCTTAAAGCCATTAATTAAAGAATGTAAGTGATAAAAAAATAATCTTATTCTCAGCATTTTGTTATTAAATATATGTTTTCATATTTTATAATCTTAGGGTACATTTAATTTAGAATATTAATATATTTTAGGCTTACCTCATTAGCCAAAAATGGCATCAATAAGATTTTTTAGCGAGAAGCTAAAAGATGGAATATTCATTGTATTTAAATTTAATATTTTTAATTTTATTAAATAAAATTAAGCCTAGTCTGCTGATAAATTCTAAATTAAGAAACATTAAGTAAGTTTTTAATAAATATTTATAATCCTACTGAATTCATAAAACCTTAAATGTAAATAATTATTCATATAGTCCTTGAAAAATGGAGAACAATAATTTTAATAAATAAACTTTCCTTATTTTTACTAAGGTGTAGATTAGCATCTCTGATTTCAAAAGTATGCCATCTGTTTTTCTATCGTAATATATTCTAAAAGTTTTATCAAAAATTTAATAGATTTTACATAGAGGCACTTGGATAATGCAGTATCTGATTATTATTATTTTAAGATTTTTTTGACAATATGCAGGGACTTTTCTTCATTATTTCAGAGCTAACAGTTAGACTATGGGGTTTTATTTTTAAATATTTAAGTTTGCTTTTGTTATTATAATTAGTTATATGACAACAATTGCAATAGCTGATGGCTTAGAGATGATCATTGTCGAGAACTGAAATTTTAGATATGAAGTAAAATTTAACCACCCATAGGTTAAAAAATACTCTCAAATAGTATCAATTATTATTATGCTTCAGCTTTAAACCGCTTAAATGTTGTAATCTTGACTAAAGTGCATTATACTCAGATAAAATATTAAATAAGATTGATACTGAAAGGAACGTGATTAGATGACAATAGTCCACGACCAAAAGTCACTCAATCTAGGCGCCTCTCTTTTTAGAGAACAAGCAGCCTACCCTCTCTAAGACTTAGCACAGTACAGCTAAGCAAAGTTTGGACAAGACTCAGACTATTGGGAAACCGATAGCGAATCATTAGACAGGGATTCGTATGAGTAAAGTTCAGATATCGAATTCTACGACGACTTAGACATAGAATTAGACGACCGCTACTATACTAAGTTCAAAGCAAGACGACCCTAACAACTATAACAAACCTTCGACTGGTATGGAGACATAACTAAATCCACAAAAAGGCTTATTGATACCAAGGAACAAAACAGAGACCATAACTTCGAACCTTGGGAAATCTAATTGATAAATCAACTCAGTCCACTATACTAAGGAGAGTTATAACTAAGAAGTATCTAAGAGAGAGTACTTCTCACCAACACTCTATTTAAGAGTGAATTCGAAAGCTATTTCGTTGGAGATCAATCAGAAAACCCTAAACTTCCAGAAGTCGGTTTAAGAAAAAGACAGAGAAAAGAACACAGAAAGAAGAAAAGATGGTATAAAAGATTGACAGAGAAGAACATTGAAGTTTTGTGAATTTTGTTAAAGTCCAAATTAACTAATATCACAAATATATAAATTAATTAAAAGGGCTAGACCCTTACAAGCTTATTATGCTATTTAGATCGGGGGTCCCCAGAGACATCAATGTGATCATATTATTATTATTATTATTATACTCAGATGTTTTATAAAGGCAAAGAGTTGAGTGAGTAGCTCTTCAAATATCATGACCAAATCTTTAAAGTTTACAAACTATAAATTTTCGCTCATTCAACTAGCTTAGTGTTCGCCTTCTCATATATATTATTTACTCCTCCCTCATTAGCTGCTTTTCTGTTCTTTATATAGGTCTATATTAAAGAAATGTCTTGCAACTCCCAATATAATTATGTCCTGTAATTATAATATAAAATCTATGGTTCTAGAAGGAAGTTTCTTGTTGCACTCTGAGGTTCTATCTTAGCTAGACGAATGAGTTTTGCATTTTATTTTCAAAGTATTCTTTCTAATATATTTATTCATTAATTATATATGACTTATATTAATTAATATTATAACTTTCTCAACTATTTTGCTCAAGTGAGAATAGATTACTATTGGTCTAGTGTTGTTGACCTCCGGATAAAGATCATTCTGGTCTTTGCATAGGAGTATCAGTCTTCCCAACTAGATATAATCGGTATTTATCCCTAATTTAGCCACTCTGCTATCTTTCTTCTCACTATTTTTGTTATCTTTTTTTATTTTAGTAGCATTTTCCATCGAATCCGTCTGTGTCTTTACTTATTGATGTTACATTCTCTTATACTTCTTTCTGCTTCCTATTCTTCACAAAAATTGCCCTTCTACTGCTCATCAATCATTACCACATCTATTTTACTTATTTCTTTGGTCTTGCATTATCTGTTATCTCTATATAGTTAGGTGTAGTACTCTACAATCTTTCTTTTTGTTTCTTCTCCTGGTTCTAGTCTTTCGTAATTAATTGTAATTCCCTTGATTGGTTGTGCTTACATTTTACTTTTTGTTAGTCTTTTCACCATGTAGAAAAATCCTTTTAGATCGTTCCTATCCAGCCTTTATTCTTGGTCCATTATTGCCTCTTCCCATTTTACCTTTGTGTCTTGAAACACACTGTCTGTTTTTTTTCATTGCTCTTCACAAACCACTAAGGTGGTCTTAGTACCAATTCTTCCATTTAGTTTACTTTACTACGTGTTTAGGTCCTATAGTGTTAAATCTCTCCCTTCCTCTATGAATGTCTTCCAACATTGTTTTCTTATGTCTGATATTCTTATTGTTCTCTGCTTACCAGCTAACCTATAGTCATCATCATGATTTTTGATTTTAAGTTTGACTTTGATTAGTTTGTGGTCAATTTGCCTTAATTAACTTGGTTATTACATACGAGATATCTGGTTGAGCTGGTTTCCACTTGAATGAGTTATTTTAGACCTTCTTTATTTAATCTTTTCCCGAGTTTCTTTATGTGAAAGTTAAAATCACCCATGACTATGATTCTCTGTTTCTGACACTTCTGTTTTAGAGATTTTATCATGAATATTGACCAATTTTATAGTTATTTAACTTTCTCTTCCAGTTAGGGGATGTAAGTCGTTATCACGTGCAGAGAGAATTTCCCACATTCAGTATCGTCCAAGTTACAAATTACTTTAAAGTTTTTACAGTTTTTATTTCATATTTTCCACTATTTAGCAATAGTCTCCTCCGTTTCTAGCAAGTTGCTTTTATGCAATGAATTTACTATTGATTCGTATCAATCTCTGAAGTCTAGTTTCCTCTAATCCAACATAGTCAGGACTTTTGCCTACAATTTCCTTCATCAGTTAATCTTGCTTCAGTTTAGAGTTTAAAATCTTACATTTTAAAGGCAAAATTTGAATTCAATTGTATTTGCTTTTAGATACCTTTTATTGCTGATAATCTACTCCCTCCTCTCTGACTTTTATTTCTCCGCAAATCTTTCATTCCTTCTAACCCATCCTTCAGCTTCTATCTGGTTAATAAAACTCGAGCTGTTGGCTATTGTCAGTTCTGACAAAAAATGGGTTTATTTTGAAACTGTTAAATTCTAACTAAACATTTTGGTAATGAAATGTCTAATCTTAGGGGTTTGGTTTTGAATTTTCAAAGTATTTTTCCAATGTCTGTTTAGAATTTCTTTTCTATGTTTTCCCTTGATCTTCGTTGTAGACTGGTAATATTCCTCGCTCATTGGTTGGCTACTTTCCTGACTCCATTTTTCCCGCATTTAATTTGCCAATTTACTTTCTATATAATTTATTCATTAATTTTATAATGAAAAATTATAAACTTATAATGTTGTTTTTTTTATTTATTTTTTAGTAAGGGAATAAATCTTCATATAAATTAAAATCAAAAATAAATAAGTTTTATATTTAATATCATAATAAATACAATATATACCTACCTTCCGAATTATTCTATTTTATTAAGTAAAGATGTAAGTTCTCAAATTGCCACATGATTAACTTCTTGCTCAAATATGATATTTAATTTCATTTATTCCTAGAGATTAAAATAAATATAGTAAAATAATAATTTAATAATTCAGTTAATTAAGAATCATGAATTTTTTACAGATTATAGATAGAATTTAAAGAATCTAATATAAAATAGGGTTAATCCATAACAAACCTACTCAATCAGATTTTTATGTTTTTTAATTAAATGGTTTTGAAACACAAAAGTAACAAAGTTAATATAGTATTGTATGATACTAAACTTTACAATAGAAATTAAATAATTATTATATTTGTTATTTCCAGAATTAGATATTATATAATTTTCTTTAGTTTAATCATTTATTGATACTCAATAAATTTTGAAGCTTAATTATATCATGATAAATATGAATGAATTTTATAATGAGGTAATGATTTAATTTACTTATAAAAAAAATTGCGATTAAGTATATAAAAAAACTAACCTGTTAAAAATTATTAAAATATTTTAATTATAAAAGAGATCGAGAAATAATAAAATTAGGTAATTAAAACATAAAAAGAAAAAGTTCCGTGCACTCAGAGCATATTCTTTGTGTTTATGAATATTCAATTTCGTTATTCAATTCTTTAATGTGTCAACTTCAATGTTTTAATTTATTGCTTTTTTACGCTTGCTATTTTTAATAACTTCTATACTCAGTAAACATAATGAGTTTTCATATTATCTTTTTTTTTACAATTTAGGCGTGTTTTACTTGCTTTTTATTGTAAGAAACATTAACAATTTATCTTTAGAAATTTTCTCGTTCTGTAAAAGTAAGCATACTATACTTTTAAGTAAATTAATTGAAAACTAGATTTAATATATGAATTAAAGAGTAATATTGATTCATTTTTGTTGAAGACATAGAAAATTTATGCTTTTATTAAAGACCTCTTTGAGAATAATTAATTAATACTACTATAAATATTAAATTAATATAAATATTTTTATTAGTTTAAATCTTTCTTTAATTAATTATATAAGTGCTTTCATTAACGATTTGTAAATAAAACTTACAAATTTAATCAATGCTTACTTTATTTGATTATCCATTAATCTTGAAAATATTTATTGCACAGTTAAATTATTTTAGGTTTATTAAACGATTTTCTTGTTAAAAATTTGATTAACATTAATTAAACAAAATTTAATTTCTTCAAGATTTTATTGGTAGGTAATAATTAATTATATTTGATAAAGTTTAGCTTTCGCAATTATTCCTGAAATTAAATTTCTAAGCATTACAATTTAAATGCCTAGAAAATTATGTCCTTGATTTTCAACAGTTTTAGAAATATAATGTTTCACAAGAAGACTAGTTTCAACTTCATAAAATAAAACAAATTTTAATAAATTTGTAGAATAAAAAAATAAGGTTATTAATGAATTCATAAATATTAAAAATTATGATTTTACCCCAACATATAAATCATATATTTAAATATTATTAAATAATTATTTAATTTATCTGCATGTTTAAGCTTTTGTATAATTTTTATTATTCTTATTTTTATTCATATTTGTTAAACCTTTCTTATAAATTTTTGTTAGTGCAATCCAACTTTTCTTACTTATTATTTGGCCTTTATAATTTTATCTTTATGAATCCTAAATATATGTTTTAATTGATTCATATAAATATTTTACCAATAAACTTTTCTGCTCACAAATAAATTTATTATCATTTAAAAAATTGCAGCAACCTTCATCTCTATATCGAATGTTGAGCTATTTCGTAGAAATTAAACAATCCTTTTTAAATCTAGATATCCATATCTTACAACTTAATGAAATAAAGGGTATATTAAACTATCTTAGTTTTATTTTGGCAATAACTTAAAATGCAATTGGCTTTAAAAATTTCGATATATTTTTAAATTAAATTTTTTGCTGTTTTCTGATTCTTATAAACTTATTCAAGCTTGTAGTAAACTTAAAAATTAGACTAAGGATTGTGGTTGATCTCAAATATTATAAGAATTCTAAATTTTGGTCAATTTTTTTTAAATATCTCTTATTATATTTAATTGTTTAAAATAACTAACCTATGTAAGAATTTAATTAGCTAATATTTAATTATTAATATCTTAAGTTTGAGAATAACATATTTATTAGAAATCATAAACGAACGCAATAAAATTCTAAGTTATTAAATATATTTTAAAATGGATAATTAATTTTAGGTGGAAAACGAAAAACCACTCTCATAGTTTAATACCTTTACTTTAATTTCTCTCAATAAATTTACAATTTATAAACCTTAGCATTAAATACCGTTTAATAAATATTTAAGATGTACTTGTGCTAGAAAGTTTTTATTTTATATAGCAGGTTTTTAATTAGGATTTATGTACTTCCAAAACTTTTATATTAAAATATATCTCTTTTAGTACATAAAAATTTATATTAAACCTAGGAAATAATTAAAAAGTTCCTAACGAAGGTCTTCATAGAATGAGAAATGTTTTAAGAAGTATGTATATAAATTTAATATTAAATTTGAAATTAAAAAGAAATATTTTACAAATGACAATCAGTCTTTTAATCCCGTTATTTATTTTCTCTCATATTAAAATGAATTCAATTTTAATAAATTAATATATATGCCGTTTTTTTATGGTGTTAAATATTTTATCTTTAGCTTTTTTATCATTATTTATTTGATTAAATTACGAATAATCATTACTTTATATTAATTAAAGTTATAAAATTAGATTTTTATAATAGTAATTTAAAAATAGAATTGAAAGATATATATTAGATTTTTTTATTTTAATAATCATTGTATTAATTTTAAAAGAAACTTTAAATAGTTTTCAAAGTTACAATATAAATGGTTTAGTTTGTTTTTTTACACTTCTTTTTTATGGTTAAATAAAATGATAAAATAAGCTTAAAGAATCAAGAAGGCTAAGAAATTATTAATTGAAATTGTAATAATTAATTGTTTAAGGTATTTTTAGTATTTATCCTTTAATGGAGTATTTGTTAATTTAAAACAAAAGATATAATTGATTTTTTATTAAAAATATTTTAATTTCATTTTATTTATAGTAGATTAATTAAAAAGAAACAATTAAATACTTTATCATATTCAATATCTCTTCAGTTTAATATAATGTATTACCCCATTAAAATGTATGTTATTTATTTTAGTTAACATCTATAGAAAAGTTGTAAAAATAAAATATTTTTCATAAACACAAATGAAATATGAATTTTTAATTACATTAAATGCAATATAAAGTTTTTTAATTGAAGTTGATGACACTATGAAACGTAGTGAAACGCCAATCTGAAAATCATTAAAAATTTTTATAATTTATAAACTTTTTTTTTATCTTACTTTTTATTTAACAACTTTACAGTTAGGGTAAGTGAAATTAAAACAGGTATAAAACTAGTTATTCAAATATTAAGGCTTTATTATTTAAGATGTTACTTAAAAAAGAGGAAATAATTAAAATTTAGGTTCCTTTAATTAGCATGATTTATTGAACATTTGCCAAATAAAATTTTAATTATTAATTTTTTTAAGCAAATTTTTTAATTTTTGCAATTCATTCAAGTTTATATTGTTCAAAAACTAAATTTTAAACAAACTAAATTTTATAATTAGTTTAGATGAATTTTTTTAAAAAATAAATTAAATTTTTAATAAGCTTATTTTTGAACTTTAAATAAAGGCTGAATATTTTTAAGTAACTATTTTTACTTTTATATTTCAAATATTTTATTAATATAATAAAATTATTTAATATATGTATGAATAAGTGTTTTGTAATTCTTGTAGTATTGTTAAAATACATAAGAATAGGAAATATTAGAAATACAAATAAATCAGTTTAAAGTACATTATTACAACTGGCACTAATTACATTTATTGAAAATTTTAATTTGATTTAGTTTATGACCAAATTTGATAATATATTTAAAAATATATATAATTAGTGTGCAAGTGTGCAAGTGTGCAAAAATATAATCATTAGACTTGGGCTTGATTATTTGCACAAATCTGAAATATATAATTAGTTTATATAATTAATTAATTAGAAATGACTTACTTATCGCTCCTCCTAAATAGCCGTGTCTCTAATGGTTATCGGCAATGGTATCTGGCATGTTGAACGGTCTCTCATGAGGAGGTGCAGTACCTTCAACTCAACTCGCAGCATTAACACCGTGTGGCGGAAAGCCACCTTCAGCATCTCTCTCTAAGAACACTAATACGCCGTCTTAAGCTGGTCGAATGTGAAGGTGAGGATATTATCGCCAAACTAAGCAATCTGTGGTTGAACGTTTCCTATAGAGTCGGTTAGAATAGAACATGAAACTGGCTGTAACAGTATGAACTGTATTCCCTTTAGGCAGCGCGGAACATGCCACCACACAATTATTGGCATTGACTTGGAGGAAGTTACATTCAAGATCGCAAACACATTCGTCATCAACGTGGTTACTGTAGACATTACCGATTGAGGCCTCTGCCATTCTCGTCTTTAGCATCGGTGTAACTGGTCACAAGAAGCTGAATTTTGTTCTCGGCGCAAACACCATCAGAGCCTCCGTATTACCCAGTAAGTCACATAAAATACATCTCCGTGTCAGAATGGTGCAAACCGGCTTTTATTTCTAATTAATTAATTATATATACTAATTATATATTTCAGATTTGTGCAAATAATCAAACCCAAGTCTAATGATTATATTTTTGCACACTTGCACACTAATTATATATATTTTTAAATTAATTATCAAATTTGGTCATAATCTAAATCAAATTAAAATTTTCAATAAATGTAATTAGTGCCAGTTGTAATAATGTACTTTAAACTGATTTATTTGTATTTCTAATATTTCCTATTCTTATGTATTTTAACAATAATAAGCGTTTCTTAATATGTTCAAATGAGCTTGAACCCTGGAAATGACACTGGTGTTACTCTATTAAGTCAAAATCTGATTCAAAAGTCTCAGTATCTAACTTACTAGGTGTTTGAGGAGAATTAGGCAATCTATTTTTTTTATTTTTCAAAAAACTATGCTATAAAATTTTCACAATGCTTGAAAAGGTCTAAAATCAAACTCAAAATAAATGAAAATGATTTTAAGAAAACCTACCCTCTAAACAAAAAAATAAAAAAGAAAAAGTGGGAAAGTTACAATCGATAATAATAACACAAAAATTATTGATTTGTAGAAAGCTGAAGAAATTAAATTATAAGTTCAAATTACTATCTAAGATTTCTAGATGGATTATATAAATGAAGGAAATTTATCTAAAATCATTCTTAAAACTGCATTACCCACTATTATTTAATAATGATTAACACTAAGTTTGATATAAATATTTAAATTTCTTAGTTTTATTTTACCTTTTAATTATTTATTTATGCTTCAAATTTAGCAATTATATCCTATCTTACTATATATTGGATCATAGAAGTACATTAAAAGTTAGGGAATAAAAGAATCTTTTAATTACATTCTATATTTGCTGTTAATAAAGTCTCAAAAGCCTGTCTTTCATAATATTTTTCACAAATTTTTAAAGCTTTTGACACATACAAAAAAATGGTACATACACTGATAGTTGTGGCAATGAAAGAAATAAATTAAGAACACACATTTTAAAAATTCCTCATTTTGTCTTCTGAGAATTTCGGGTAGTAAAGGTACATAATTCTGTAGTTAAATATACATGAATTATACAACACTTAAACATAGATAGAAAACAATATGTCAAAAGAATATAAAAAAAGTGGAGAATTATTAAATTGGTTCAGAATATACATATACATAAATGGTATTTATAATAGATCTTGATATTTGTTTTGTGAAAAGTTCTAACCTCGGTTAGATTTCGAGTCACTCAAGGTTCGCTGATTACAGGTCGAATATTCGTTCAATGACTCCATTATTAGCTTCAAACACTCTCGAGGTGTTCTTGGAGTGAACGTGGTTCTAATTTGATTATTGGTTGTTGACTTTCCAGATCGGTAGGAAGGTACTCGTGTGCTACGTCAGTATCTGGTCAGTTTCTGTTCGCAAGATGGTTTCTGTCGGTTACCGAGAAAAAAGATATTTACTGGTGAATGACATGATTGGTTGATGGCTATGCTGTAGCTTCGGTCTTTGAATGTTGAATGCAACAGTCTTCGGGTTGTTGGCCTACTAATGAAATTAGTTCGATGGGGTATGTTCCCTTCAAATAATGATATGCTCAGGGGGTCTTGAACCCTCGATGCGAGTTAATTATTATTATTATTATTATTATTATTATATTTGTTTTATTAATTTATGCTTTTTTAAATTAGTTGAAATCCACTTTATTGTAAGATCCTTTAAAGTGTTTGAGTAAATATACTTGCATATTTATTATTATTAATATCTTTGCCATAAATTCTTTTACGTCTACCAGTTCCGCTACTGTAACTTCACGAGTAAGCTACAAGCCACTTTTTGGTTTTGATAAGTTAATGGGAATTGAAAACTCAATCATCTTGAGGAATTCATAATTGGTACAATTTCAATCTTAACTTCTATTAAATCTCAAGCTTGACGATTATTAGGTATAATGGTATGTTCATCTCATCCTTTTGCAGTTGACCTGTATTTAATTTTCCAACAATTCAGCAGAGAACAAAGGACAGATATGCTAACTATCAATATCAATATAGCATATTGGATTATTACTTACCTGGGAATGCGAGAGGACCGTGCAACGAGGGGGGTCTGACTAAGCTGAAAAAAATGGGGGAAAAAACTTTTAGTATAACATATAGCTAACCCTTTCAATCGATATTTAAAAACCTACATAAAAGATGTACAAAATTTTTAGAAGCTGACCATAATGGGTTTTGGGAAAAATAAAAGATAGAAAAATTTCAACAACAACAAAAAAGAATATTCTCTCGACCATCTTAATGAAGGGTCCCTATTTAGTATAAAAATCCCAGGTAAGCAATAATGATTACCTTCAGTTGAGATATTTGATATATAAAAGATCTCCAATTAAATTTCAATCTCTTTTAATTAATTTCTCTAATTCATTAAATAACTATAAAGTATATCGTTGCTTAATTATATACTAAATTGTTTTAATTATTCTAATAAAATTCATAATATTTAGAAGTTGTTGACTTACTTTCGATTGCACCACTTAGATTATTCATGTATTTTTTTCTACACCCCAAAAAGAATTGAATATCAAAAGATACTCAAATATACAAGAATCTGCATGAGAAACAAAAGAAATAGGAAACCCATAAACAGTCAAGACTCTTAGTTGATGGGAATTCAAAAATCATTTTAATTTCATTGCCCAATAAATTTAGAGTCTCAATAGAAATCTGTTGCACATTTCTAGATCTTGCGAAAAAGTTTAATAATGCAACCTTTTTAAAAGCTTCGCTCATAATTAACTCTTGCCGATTTCCTCAAATCTAAGAGACAAATTCTACTGAATTAAACCGGGGATGCCTTATAGATTTCCAGTATGCGCTATAAGACTTTCCTGAGAGCTGTATGCATTTACAATTTAAATGCTTAGAATTTTAAAGCAAATTAAATATTTATTCAATATTCATATACTTCTCCTATACCAGCACTCACGTCCACTTTTGCTTTTTAGGCTTCAAAATGATTTTAATAGCGTTAAATTGAGAAGATTGTATGATTAGTGAGTTCTTGTTGACGGATGTTTATGGAACTGCGAATAATATTCTTATTATAGATTCTTATCTTTAAAAATTGATATTCAGCTCAAATAAAGTTGCTTTTTTGTGTAAATAAGCTGTCTTTATTGTTTTTTATTGGGTGATTCAAGTCAATGCATTTTACCAAATTCTCAATAATTCGTAAGCACTGTTTGAATCTAGAGAGGAGAGCATTTTTGATATGCAATTCGAAAGCGGTGATGCCTTCTGTTTTATTTTTATGTTTATAAGTGAAATAGTTAAATTGACTATTGCATTCAAAAAAAAGCCACTATGCTGGTATATTGCTGAAGTAAAGTTTGTAAGGAACCAATTTCAAAGCTATCTAGAGACAGCTTTTAAAGTGACAATGGGATTTAAAGTTTCTCAGCTCTTAATGTGCGGTTAAGTGAGGTAGCAACATCGCAGCTTCCATTATCAAGATATATTAATATTATAATATCAGTAATTATTAAAATAATATGAATCAAACTTGAATTAAGTTTTGGTGCTGTAATTATTATTTTTAAAAAAATTTATTAATTTGCAATAAATAAAGCAAGTTCCAATAATATATAAATCTGACTTATCAATAATAAATGACTATTTTTAATTTATTTGTATTTAATTTTCCTTTTAACAACCTCTTTATTTCCATTCATTTATTCTTTTATTAAAATTCAATTAAATCTTAATGTTATCTTTTGTAGTTAGTGGCCCCTATTTATAGTAAAAATTTATGTGTCAAATAATAATAATTAGTATTAATGTTTATTTAGAATTGTTTCATACACTACACATTCAAATTACCTTTCTTAAGAGATTCACAATATTATCACAAACTGATGACTTAAGGAAGAAAAACTTTATTACAGTTTATAAGAAAGACGATAAAATAATCTATATTTTTATCGTGTTTTAAATGATTCAGAAATAATACCAAAATTGAAGGTTCCGATAAATTGAAGGAATCTTTTATATAATCATATTAGATTTGAATATTAAGTGTTTTTGTAATTTATTGTTACCAATAATATAAATAACTTACACAAATTTAATTTTTTCAAATTAAATGTATTCCTTCATATTGAAATAATTATGGTTATTGTAAAATAACATAAAATATTTTAATTATTGATAAAAAAAAATTATCAATAATGATTTTCAAAAAGCTTAAAAGAAAAAATAAGATAATTATATCATTCATAAAACTCTTAAAGTGTTATTAAAATATATCTCAAAAATATATATATTTTTATCAATAAATATAGATAAGTTTAAATCTATTTATTTAATTTTTTTGGGTTAAATATTATTTATGAAATTAAAAATTTGTATACTGATTATAAGATAAATTTAAATAAAAAGGATAAATTTATTGTAAATATTACTATAAATTTTCAATTCAGATCAATAGATATGTGTTTTTTCTAATTTATTAGCTTTACAGTGATATTATCGTTTAAAGTTTTCCTTCTTACTATAAAAAAACCTTCATAATTTTGAAATATATGAACATGCTTGGTGAAAATCTTACGATTTTAAAACTCTTGAAGGAACAATTAACTACATCATTGTTATCATCACTAGTTTCTCATAAAATATATAAATCCTCAAAACACCAAGATGATTACGTAATCAATGATTATAAAAGTGAGTAATTAAATTAATATATCAAAGTAATAAAGAAGGCAAGTAAATTCATGATAACAAGATTAATTACTCTTGAAAGTATTTCTTAGTGATTTTATAATATAGAAAACAATTAACTTCATAATAAAGAAAAAAATCTTATTTAATCGTTCGTTTGATTGTATCTTAAACAGTTTCC
This sequence comes from Oxytricha trifallax, assembly GCA_000711775.1. Classification (NCBI taxonomy): domain Eukaryota; phylum Ciliophora; class Spirotrichea; order Sporadotrichida; family Oxytrichidae; genus Oxytricha; species Oxytricha trifallax. The sequence goes on from ARYC01017060.1 coordinate 32,210, forward strand.
AAAACTTCTCTGTCCAAATCAGTGCTCATTCTAAGGATTGTGTTTGTTAACTATTTCCAAAATCATTCTTAAATATAATTGGGGGTTTGGTTTAAAAAAATTTTCACATTTTTAATTTTTATATGTTACCCATAGAAAGTTACTCTCGCATTTACTAATTTAATTTATTATTTAGAATTTATAAATTTTTATTATCAAAAGTCTAGGAATTTCTGATACTCTTATTAACTTAATCAAATTAAGTTTCAAAGCTTTTATCTGATTTGATTATCTATTAATTTTGATTCTCTTGAGTTGCTGCAATTTATTTTTGAAATTTTAATTGTCTCTCTTGAAGTTTTTATAAGTTACTACAGCTTCATCGACTTGTGTGTTTTTCATTAAACTTTACTCATATGAATTTTTACTTGAGTAGCAAGAAATGCAAATAAGATTATAGGTGCTGCCTTTTTAATGTCATTAATTAATATCTTAAGATTTTTGGATTTCTTAGAAGTTCCCTAACTTATTGAGATTTAATTGTCCTCGATATCTTTAAGATTATTTTTAGTTCTTCAATTCTCTCAGAAATATATGGAATATTTGATTATATTTCTCGTGTATTTTAGTTTCATAGAACTCAGGAAATTTAACTATCTATTAATAGTACATAACTAGCATAGCATTAATTATCATTTGCTTATAATTTTTTGCTATTAACTATTCAACCCTATCCAAATTAGGAACGTCATCTGATTGGGTTTGAGAAACTTCTACTTCAGTCAGTTTTTAGTTCTAACTTAGGGACTCAAATAATAGTTCAGATTATTATTTACTTATTGTTATTATCCAGATGACTCTGAATATTACATTGTGAGTTTTTGTTTTACTTACCTTTAATATTTACTTCAATCTTTTTCACATTAAGATTCTTTTTTTGTTTTAGATGAAATTTTATTTTAAGCTAAAAAATTGTGCTTGCAATGGTTTTATTTCTCAATTATTCAGAGTGCAGACGAGCCAAAATTAATGATGGTCAACAGGAGATACTCCAAACTTCTTGAACAACTCTTTTATAATAATGTTTTTTGTTTATTTCCCTAAAATGTTTTTCTTCTTCAAATAGTCAAGCATTATTTTTTTTGTTTCTTCTTTTTTTAATTTTTCAGGTTGAGATTCATAATAAAATTTTGAAATAATTAGAGGTCTCTGATTTATCAACAATAACCTGTTATTTCTTCTAAGTATTTACTATAAATCTTGCTGATAACTTGCTCATTTATTTGAATAAAAAATCTCCTGTTATAGTACTTTAATTCACTCAATATAGTAACCCAAAATTGGTATCATAAAATTCATGAATGGAGTTAAGCTACTATTAATAAATATCTTAAAATATTAAATTTTATAATTAACTACTTTATTAGGACTTATTTCTGGAATTTTAGTTATATGAGATTGTGTGAAAATTAAAATATAGAATAAAAATCTACTTAAATAATACACCAATCTATAGTTTAAAAAAAGATTATATATTAACTAAGTTTATTAACAAATTATAGTTATAGTTATGAGTTTTTGGTGGGTATTAAGATACAGAATCATTTATATAAAATGTTATCTCACAAATATGGATTTATTAAAATCTTCAATCAAATTACTTTAATAAGTTTGCTGTTATAAAAGTAAGATCCTATTATATTTTCATTGCCTATTTAAACATTCTAACTAGGATTTAATAGTTTTTATAATTAAGATTTAAGGATAAAACAAAAGAAATTTGTTTATAAATTAAATTTAATGATTAAAATTATTATTTGGTTTTAACGTGATATATTGTTTGATATTTTTTAGTTTTAAATTTATCCAAAAAATTAACGCATAAAATAAAAAACCTTTTTATTTTAAAGTTATTATCCTATTAAATAGGTCCCATTAATTGTAAAAGCCCGTAGTCGTCCAAGATCCCATTATTTTTAAATTAAAGGACTAGTTGTTTATAGTTTACAAGTCATCAATTGCTCTCTTATTCCTGAGAATTATTGCCTCATTCTTTCATTACTTCCCAAATATTTTTGTTATGATTGTATTGGCTAGGTATTACTATCTTTCATTTCCTCCTTTATTTAATGTCTCTATTTTTTTAGCTAACTAATTCATTAGATCGGCAGATCTACCAGTTATGCTTTAACTGTAACCAATAGAGTTGTTTAGTTCTGGAATAAATTATGGTTTGATATGAACAATAAAAATGTTTGATTGATCAAGTCTCTTGCATCCTTGATATTAGTTTCTTAAACCATTGCATTTATGCCTTCTTAATCCAAAGACAATAAAACTTCGACTATCCATTCTTATTCAAAATGGAGTCAGACACAATAGTCTGCCAGGTTATTTAAAAGTGAAGGTTTAGTTTATCCACACTCTAGAAAATTATCGGAGTTTAAACCCTCTATTTAAAACACAACAGCAACAATAACATCGCATCGTTTCAAATACTAAAAGGCTGTTATTTATAGCTTCTTACCTCTCTATTCCAACCTATGACACTTCTAAAGATTTAGACATTTTTTGTGCAAGTTAGTTTTGCAAATAAGCACGACATTTTTACATTAAAAAAATTGTAGAGCTTCTTTTACTTCTAGTTGTCTTCTGAATTAGTGAATATCAATTTCTTGAAAGCACTGATCAACAATTTGATAAAATAAAACCCACAGTTTAAACTAAAAATATAGTAGTTTTGTAATAAAGATAGATAAATTGATTTTTTCTGCATAAAAAAATAGTGTGCAGTAATAACTTCTGCTACAAGTGATTTCATTTTAGAGATATAACTTAGTTCTTAGCAAGTTTAACTCTAGAAAAAATAGAAAATTTAAGAAAAGGAGTAAGAGTACAAAGAAGAAGATGGATGTTTGAAAATTTTTATAAGCTTGCTTATTTACAATGATCATCAAGAATCTGACGATAATTAAACATATGAAGCCAAATAATAAGATTTAAAGATGGAAAAATATTAATGGTTAGATAAAGCTAAACCTATGATACATATTTATAATTTTAGGTAAGAGTATTTGAAATTAAAGGTGAATGAATGAAACACGACTGGAGGAAGAAGAAATAATAGTGATAGTATTAAAGGAGTAATTTACAGGAACATAGTAAATGACCCCATAAAACTTGTAACATAAATACAGATTCTTGAAGAGTATTAAAACAATTTAAGCTAAGATGAATTAAATGGGTGGTATTAATAAGCCTTAAAAAACATTTGTAACATCAACTGAAGAATTGCAGCAAAGATGCGGATGATATAAGTATAAATGAAACAGCAAATTGTAGAATTGATTATATTTAGCTGATATTATTGGAGAACAAAAAAATCTTAAATTAAACATCCTCAATCAAGAAATTCTTCTTGTTACAAACTTTAAAAAATCAGAGCGAAAGAAGAATGAAAAAAATTATTGTTTATCTAACAAATAAATGAATTATACAACAATTAAAATTGATCGAAAAATTCACTGATAAAGATTTTTTAAAAATCACGTACTTAACTGGTAATGCCCTACATTATTAATCTTAAACAAAGAAATTAAAGACTTATAACAATCAAGAGATATTGTTTTTAATAACTAGTGAGATATATTTTTTTAAAAAACATTTAAGAAGAATCACAATTGCAATCGTTAAGATAAATTAACATTAAGCTTCATTAAGAGCTTGGATTAAGGGTGTCAAATCATACATTATCAAAATAATAAAAAAGTAACTAAAAATGAGCAATAAAAAAATCTATAAAGTTAACTATAGAACAAACTGTAAGAAATGTATTTTGGCGGCATTTAAAGCTTAAGTATAAAATACACAATCAAGCTAGTCTAAAAACATTATAAACTTATATGAAATCAGTATTAATTTATATAATGACATGAAGTAAAGCTGGAATCAAAAAGGGATAAAGTTTTATTCAGATCTTTCCCAAAGACTGTATCAAGTTAATGGAATTGCTGAAATCTCAAATAATGATGAGGTCCATTTTCAAATAACTAAAGGATTTAATAATAGTAAAACCTTTTACAACTTTACTTTGGATTTTTATAGATATTCTTGACAGAAATGATAAGAATTGGAGAATAAATACCTAATTTATTGGATATAATGCCACATATAACAGTAGTCAATTCATTTAAAAATGTTTAGGTTGCTTCAAATAAACTTATTATCTGGGACCGAATCATTTCGTAATCCTACCTGTTGAGAAATTTTATTCCTTCATTATAAAAGTAATAAGATTAAATAAAAATCAGATAAGATTGATAGATTCATTATAATCTATGCAAAAATTTAGTTTCACTTAACAATGATTTGGTTTTTGGAGTTATTTAGCATGCTCTTACAATTTTCACTTCAATACCTAAGCTTTAAAAAGTATAAGTAAGTATGAATTATTTTTTTTGAACTATAAGTTTTAAATGATATCCAATTTTAGACCCTTCCCTATCAATCAAACATAAATTAAAACCCCTAATAAAGTAAAAATGCCAACCAGTGACACCGAAATTTTACAACATAGATTTTGATATTAGATTTAATTTTAATTTGACCATATTCTTCTCATTAATTATTAATTTAAACAAGACTAATTAATTCCAAATAATAATAATAACTTTAAAACATAGAATCTTTTTACTCCTATTAATTTTAAAGATTTAAATTGAATTATATACTCGCTATTTTATATTTTTTCCGATTTTTCTTTAAAATACCAATCATTTAAATTACTTAAATAGTTATTTAAATTTAAAGTTTGAAATTAAATTAAGTTAATTAAGAATCAAACAATTTTTCAGTAACTCAATATTTTTATTTTTTTTCATTAATTTGAAGGACTGCTGATATAATTCTTTCAGTGATGTTAAGAATCCTTGCAAAAAATTAAATTATTCTAGCACCAGGAAGGACTGATTTTACAATATGGTATAATTGATCTGGTTTTCTTTTGCCTTTCTGCTTGCTGCTTGCTTAGTTAATATTTGGGTAAGAATGTATAACAAATCTTAATGACTTTATCCTTCTTTGTCTACTAAGCATATTTCAAACTAATGATAGATTTAGTAACCTGGCTCTCCTACAAAATTTCCATTTTATTCAAATTTTTCCCAAATAATCATATCTATATAAGTACGTGTTATTAAAGTATTCTGAACCAAACTGTAACTCTTTATTAGTAATCCAGAAGAATAAAAATCGAGTTTGGTAAATTTTTTAAACCAAAGTCATAAATTTTGCATGCTCAAAACTTCTTAGGTAAATCAATCTTAGAATCTGGAAAAGTAAAATCTGTGATTACCACATCTGCCAACTTTATTCTGAATTAAAATAAATAATATAATTTTAATTTAATAGGTCTTATTTGTAAGATGCGAAGTTACTATTTATTAATTTCATTCTTTTTTAATTTTTTGTTTCAGCTTATTTTTTCTTCTCCAATTTCGCTAGTTCCATTTTTAAATTTACAATTTTGTGATCCGCTCTTATATTTCAGCATTTTTGTTCATTAATATCTTATCCAGGAGTACTACAAGTTGCTCTAATTCTTGAATATAAGCATTTAGATTTTAGTTCTCTCGTTTCTTCAAGGATGGTCCATAGAAGTTTTTGTGATGTAACAACTTGTGTTTTTTAACGCATCTTTGCTATCGTTAGACTTTCTACACAAAGGACAATTAAAGTTATTAGCAAGATTTGATGAACTCATGAGAAGTTATAGACAGCTGAGTTAAATGTACACAAGATAAGTTAATTTAAAAATCAAAGTTAAATTATTCATTATTTTGAATTTAAATATTTGTGAATTTTCCCAAAATTCAAAGTGTTACGAGTGGATATAAATATTAAAAGTTTTATTTTCTAGCAATATTAAATATAGCATTATACTATAAACATGCATAATTTTTTATCAAGTTAACTTTTATAATTATTAATAATTAATTTTACTTCTTTAAAACTATAAATTGAAAACAATCAATAAACAGTTTGGAATTTAACTGATTGGCTTAAATTATCAACTTAATAAGTCATTTAAAAATCATTTTTTTAAATATTATAATATTAATAATAGTTATTGAAGAAAGTACTTTATTTAGTTAATATATTGATAAAATGAATTATTTAGATTCTATAAATCATAAAAAGAAATTAAAGATTTGGTCAACAATTATGATTTATAGTAGGATATCAATTATTTAAATAAAAAGATTGTATTTTTAAAAAGTATTCGTTTAGATCAAACGCAGGTGGAGGTACAGCACTCACTTTAAAGATAGGTTACAAAAAGAATATCTTTAATTTTTATTTTTAGCGGTCCCATCTTGAAAGACCACAGGTTTCACTGGAAAGAAGCTTCGCAAAATTAATAAGAGTGGGGACTTTAGAAGGCTTTGAAAAAAATTAGAACGATTATGACGATGAAGATCAAGAAGATGAAACTCTATATTAGACATTTCCATTTTTTAATTGTATACTAAGTATTCTGATTAATTTTAATTGAATTATTAATTCACTAAAATTTCCAAATTATAAATTAAGAATATAAAAACCTAGCACAAATAAATAATTTTATTAAATGCTTGTATACATGATTTTTCTCCATTTATTTATATAATTAAAACAATACTACCTGTAGAAATAAACAATTAAAAATTATAATAAGACTTTAGCAAATAATTTAAAATTATGAGTTTAAAATTAAACTTTATATATTTTTCATCTAAGGAATTTAAATATTATTTAATTAAAAAAAGATTTATATTTACTAAAACTGTAAATAATTAATTAAAAATTATAAATTTAACATAAAAATTTTGTTTTAAAATTATATTTGCTTAATATAGAATGCTAAACTAAAGGATATAATGATTTGTTTAAGAATGTATATTAAAAACTTTCAAGAAGTCAGAGTAAATAACAATTATCTTTGAACAAAGGAATATTAACAAAAGTATAAAGTATTAAATATAATCTTGATCTTATAAATAATTGATTTATTTAAAAACATTTATAAAATTATATGAAAATGGAGATATAATATATCTTTGTGTAATAAAAATGAATACAATACATATTTTAATCCTAAATTTTTAATAAACTAAATATACCGCAAATTTTTATGGTAAAAAATGAAATTTTAATTTTTGCTCAAATGTATATGAATTGAGCTATTAAGTATTTGTTTGTAATGATAAAGTTTCTTTTTTTCTATTATTTTATATTTTTTTGTCAAGATCTTATAAGAAAATGAAACTTAAATTTAAAAATGCAAATGAATACCTAATAATAATCATTATATTTAACAAAGAAAATCAATTAATATTTATAAGCTTTGAATATATGTTTGCTAATCAAATAAATAAAGAAAGTAAATTAAAATCAATTATTTAAATTCAACTATTTAATATATTCATCATTTAATATTTTTATTAATTTAAAATATTATTATTAATCATGAAACTAAATTAATCAAATGGCAAACAAATTAGATTGTACACAATTTTCTTGCTAACTAATACAATCAACTAAATAAAATATATTTAGCTCTAATTAAAACAACATAATATTCTAGATAACGTTTCATCAGAGACTCCAAGTTAAGTATTGGCTTCATAAAGTCTTATTCGTGAATACTAAGGAAGGAATTTATTCAAAAAATAAAATATAAAACCCCATGAGTATATATCAAAGAGATCGGGGTAATAAAATATAAATTAGCAATAATTCAATTTGAATACAAAGAATTTCAATATTTACCATTTTTTAAAGAAGTGAATTATAATAAAATTAATTGAGAATAGTGGTAATAATATATTTACACATTCTCTGTTTTTTGTATTTTCTTGCCTTCTTTTCCTATCACACTTTTTATTTTGATAATTAACAATATAATTTTTGTATGAAATTGCTAAGGTCGTGCATCCTGAGTGTTTACAATTCATTTTTCATTTATAGGTTTTCATCTGAAAGTTTGAAGAATTCTCTATTGTATTTCTATTTAAGCAAAAAGCTTTTCTTTTATAGTTTTGATGATTTTTTCAGAGATTGTGACTAGAATGTATTTTTGAATTTTCTAAAGATGAATAGCATATATAAAAGTAAAATTAGACTTTATAAGCAGCAATATAAAATCCCACTCTAGATGGTAAAATTAAAGATTTGTATTCCAATGTCAGAGGGTTCGATTCCTATAATGACAAATCTTTTTTAAAAACTATTAAACTATATTGATTTTTATTGTAAGATAAAGCGTTGAATTTTAATTTAACTTATACAATTTACCATATAGTAATGATTTTACTCTTTTATCACATAACTCTTAATTTAAATATAATATTCATACAGTACCCAAAATACAAAGAAAATTTACCATAACTAAGGCACCGATATCACATAAACGTACTTTAAAACAGTTTCATTATTTACTTATAGAATTATGTGAAGATTAAAGTAGATTGGAGAATGAAATGATTGTTAAAGATCAAGAAATCCATATCCTCTTTTTAGGATAATCACAATTAGGTATCTATATAGTGGTTCATTATCCTTAATATTGTACCAATTACTACAACTGTTAAAACCAATAAACCTTTTACCATCTCAAAATAAAATGGATTAAAAATGCAGAATTTTAAATTATCAAAAGCAGTTTTGCCAATTAAATTGAAGAAACTTATTCCAATATAATCACTAAATTCATTTGAATACTCGACCGAATAGATTAATTAATAGAATTACAGAAGTTATAACATTTAAAGTCAGCAAATTAACCTTATTGTCTAAAATTCTATATTTGTACACATTTAAAATTAAAATTGATTATTAAGAATTTACTATTTTAATTAATCTAACCTGAGCCATATATAAATAATAATGCTTTCAGTAGAGAATATCAAATTATTTTTCAATATCTTTAAATTAATTTTTTTAATCTTATAGTATTTATCATTTGTCTAAAATAATGTTCATAAGATATAAAATTTCAAAATATTTATCACAATATTAAGAGAATTATTTGAAAGCACCTAAAAATTCTTAAAATCTAGATGCAATAAGTATTTCTATTAGAATAATGTAAGAATTAAATTAAGAAATTTATCAAAAGATAAAA
>ARYC01017061.1:0-46169 GCA_000711775.1 Oxytricha trifallax
ATATTAGATTTGAATATTAAGTGTTTTTGTAATTTATTGTTACCAATAATATAAATAACTTACACAAATTTAATTTTTTCAAATTAAATGTATTCCTTCATATTGAAATAATTATGGTTATTGTAAAATAACATAAAATATTTTAATTATTGATAAAAAAAAATTATCAATAATGATTTTCAAAAAGCTTAAAAGAAAAAATAAGATAATTATATCATTCATAAAACTCTTAAAGTGTTATTAAAATATATCTCAAAAATATATATATTTTTATCAATAAATATAGATAAGTTTAAATCTATTTATTTAATTTTTTTGGGTTAAATATTATTTATGAAATTAAAAATTTGTATACTGATTATAAGATAAATTTAAATAAAAAGGATAAATTTATTGTAAATATTACTATAAATTTTCAATTCAGATCAATAGATATGTGTTTTTTCTAATTTATTAGCTTTACAGTGATATTATCGTTTAAAGTTTTCCTTCTTACTATAAAAAAACCTTCATAATTTTGAAATATATGAACATGCTTGGTGAAAATCTTACGATTTTAAAACTCTTGAAGGAACAATTAACTACATCATTGTTATCATCACTAGTTTCTCATAAAATATATAAATCCTCAAAACACCAAGATGATTACGTAATCAATGATTATAAAAGTGAGTAATTAAATTAATATATCAAAGTAATAAAGAAGGCAAGTAAATTCATGATAACAAGATTAATTACTCTTGAAAGTATTTCTTAGTGATTTTATAATATAGAAAACAATTAACTTCATAATAAAGAAAAAAATCTTATTTAATCGTTCGTTTGATTGTATCTTAAACAGTTTCCAAAACTTCTCTGTCCAAATCAGTGCTCATTCTAAGGATTGTGTTTGTTAACTATTTCCAAAATCATTCTTAAATATAATTGGGGGTTTGGTTTAAAAAAATTTTCACATTTTTAATTTTTATATGTTACCCATAGAAAGTTACTCTCGCATTTACTAATTTAATTTATTATTTAGAATTTATAAATTTTTATTATCAAAAGTCTAGGAATTTCTGATACTCTTATTAACTTAATCAAATTAAGTTTCAAAGCTTTTATCTGATTTGATTATCTATTAATTTTGATTCTCTTGAGTTGCTGCAATTTATTTTTGAAATTTTAATTGTCTCTCTTGAAGTTTTTATAAGTTACTACAGCTTCATCGACTTGTGTGTTTTTCATTAAACTTTACTCATATGAATTTTTACTTGAGTAGCAAGAAATGCAAATAAGATTATAGGTGCTGCCTTTTTAATGTCATTAATTAATATCTTAAGATTTTTGGATTTCTTAGAAGTTCCCTAACTTATTGAGATTTAATTGTCCTCGATATCTTTAAGATTATTTTTAGTTCTTCAATTCTCTCAGAAATATATGGAATATTTGATTATATTTCTCGTGTATTTTAGTTTCATAGAACTCAGGAAATTTAACTATCTATTAATAGTACATAACTAGCATAGCATTAATTATCATTTGCTTATAATTTTTTGCTATTAACTATTCAACCCTATCCAAATTAGGAACGTCATCTGATTGGGTTTGAGAAACTTCTACTTCAGTCAGTTTTTAGTTCTAACTTAGGGACTCAAATAATAGTTCAGATTATTATTTACTTATTGTTATTATCCAGATGACTCTGAATATTACATTGTGAGTTTTTGTTTTACTTACCTTTAATATTTACTTCAATCTTTTTCACATTAAGATTCTTTTTTTGTTTTAGATGAAATTTTATTTTAAGCTAAAAAATTGTGCTTGCAATGGTTTTATTTCTCAATTATTCAGAGTGCAGACGAGCCAAAATTAATGATGGTCAACAGGAGATACTCCAAACTTCTTGAACAACTCTTTTATAATAATGTTTTTTGTTTATTTCCCTAAAATGTTTTTCTTCTTCAAATAGTCAAGCATTATTTTTTTTGTTTCTTCTTTTTTTAATTTTTCAGGTTGAGATTCATAATAAAATTTTGAAATAATTAGAGGTCTCTGATTTATCAACAATAACCTGTTATTTCTTCTAAGTATTTACTATAAATCTTGCTGATAACTTGCTCATTTATTTGAATAAAAAATCTCCTGTTATAGTACTTTAATTCACTCAATATAGTAACCCAAAATTGGTATCATAAAATTCATGAATGGAGTTAAGCTACTATTAATAAATATCTTAAAATATTAAATTTTATAATTAACTACTTTATTAGGACTTATTTCTGGAATTTTAGTTATATGAGATTGTGTGAAAATTAAAATATAGAATAAAAATCTACTTAAATAATACACCAATCTATAGTTTAAAAAAAGATTATATATTAACTAAGTTTATTAACAAATTATAGTTATAGTTATGAGTTTTTGGTGGGTATTAAGATACAGAATCATTTATATAAAATGTTATCTCACAAATATGGATTTATTAAAATCTTCAATCAAATTACTTTAATAAGTTTGCTGTTATAAAAGTAAGATCCTATTATATTTTCATTGCCTATTTAAACATTCTAACTAGGATTTAATAGTTTTTATAATTAAGATTTAAGGATAAAACAAAAGAAATTTGTTTATAAATTAAATTTAATGATTAAAATTATTATTTGGTTTTAACGTGATATATTGTTTGATATTTTTTAGTTTTAAATTTATCCAAAAAATTAACGCATAAAATAAAAAACCTTTTTATTTTAAAGTTATTATCCTATTAAATAGGTCCCATTAATTGTAAAAGCCCGTAGTCGTCCAAGATCCCATTATTTTTAAATTAAAGGACTAGTTGTTTATAGTTTACAAGTCATCAATTGCTCTCTTATTCCTGAGAATTATTGCCTCATTCTTTCATTACTTCCCAAATATTTTTGTTATGATTGTATTGGCTAGGTATTACTATCTTTCATTTCCTCCTTTATTTAATGTCTCTATTTTTTTAGCTAACTAATTCATTAGATCGGCAGATCTACCAGTTATGCTTTAACTGTAACCAATAGAGTTGTTTAGTTCTGGAATAAATTATGGTTTGATATGAACAATAAAAATGTTTGATTGATCAAGTCTCTTGCATCCTTGATATTAGTTTCTTAAACCATTGCATTTATGCCTTCTTAATCCAAAGACAATAAAACTTCGACTATCCATTCTTATTCAAAATGGAGTCAGACACAATAGTCTGCCAGGTTATTTAAAAGTGAAGGTTTAGTTTATCCACACTCTAGAAAATTATCGGAGTTTAAACCCTCTATTTAAAACACAACAGCAACAATAACATCGCATCGTTTCAAATACTAAAAGGCTGTTATTTATAGCTTCTTACCTCTCTATTCCAACCTATGACACTTCTAAAGATTTAGACATTTTTTGTGCAAGTTAGTTTTGCAAATAAGCACGACATTTTTACATTAAAAAAATTGTAGAGCTTCTTTTACTTCTAGTTGTCTTCTGAATTAGTGAATATCAATTTCTTGAAAGCACTGATCAACAATTTGATAAAATAAAACCCACAGTTTAAACTAAAAATATAGTAGTTTTGTAATAAAGATAGATAAATTGATTTTTTCTGCATAAAAAAATAGTGTGCAGTAATAACTTCTGCTACAAGTGATTTCATTTTAGAGATATAACTTAGTTCTTAGCAAGTTTAACTCTAGAAAAAATAGAAAATTTAAGAAAAGGAGTAAGAGTACAAAGAAGAAGATGGATGTTTGAAAATTTTTATAAGCTTGCTTATTTACAATGATCATCAAGAATCTGACGATAATTAAACATATGAAGCCAAATAATAAGATTTAAAGATGGAAAAATATTAATGGTTAGATAAAGCTAAACCTATGATACATATTTATAATTTTAGGTAAGAGTATTTGAAATTAAAGGTGAATGAATGAAACACGACTGGAGGAAGAAGAAATAATAGTGATAGTATTAAAGGAGTAATTTACAGGAACATAGTAAATGACCCCATAAAACTTGTAACATAAATACAGATTCTTGAAGAGTATTAAAACAATTTAAGCTAAGATGAATTAAATGGGTGGTATTAATAAGCCTTAAAAAACATTTGTAACATCAACTGAAGAATTGCAGCAAAGATGCGGATGATATAAGTATAAATGAAACAGCAAATTGTAGAATTGATTATATTTAGCTGATATTATTGGAGAACAAAAAAATCTTAAATTAAACATCCTCAATCAAGAAATTCTTCTTGTTACAAACTTTAAAAAATCAGAGCGAAAGAAGAATGAAAAAAATTATTGTTTATCTAACAAATAAATGAATTATACAACAATTAAAATTGATCGAAAAATTCACTGATAAAGATTTTTTAAAAATCACGTACTTAACTGGTAATGCCCTACATTATTAATCTTAAACAAAGAAATTAAAGACTTATAACAATCAAGAGATATTGTTTTTAATAACTAGTGAGATATATTTTTTTAAAAAACATTTAAGAAGAATCACAATTGCAATCGTTAAGATAAATTAACATTAAGCTTCATTAAGAGCTTGGATTAAGGGTGTCAAATCATACATTATCAAAATAATAAAAAAGTAACTAAAAATGAGCAATAAAAAAATCTATAAAGTTAACTATAGAACAAACTGTAAGAAATGTATTTTGGCGGCATTTAAAGCTTAAGTATAAAATACACAATCAAGCTAGTCTAAAAACATTATAAACTTATATGAAATCAGTATTAATTTATATAATGACATGAAGTAAAGCTGGAATCAAAAAGGGATAAAGTTTTATTCAGATCTTTCCCAAAGACTGTATCAAGTTAATGGAATTGCTGAAATCTCAAATAATGATGAGGTCCATTTTCAAATAACTAAAGGATTTAATAATAGTAAAACCTTTTACAACTTTACTTTGGATTTTTATAGATATTCTTGACAGAAATGATAAGAATTGGAGAATAAATACCTAATTTATTGGATATAATGCCACATATAACAGTAGTCAATTCATTTAAAAATGTTTAGGTTGCTTCAAATAAACTTATTATCTGGGACCGAATCATTTCGTAATCCTACCTGTTGAGAAATTTTATTCCTTCATTATAAAAGTAATAAGATTAAATAAAAATCAGATAAGATTGATAGATTCATTATAATCTATGCAAAAATTTAGTTTCACTTAACAATGATTTGGTTTTTGGAGTTATTTAGCATGCTCTTACAATTTTCACTTCAATACCTAAGCTTTAAAAAGTATAAGTAAGTATGAATTATTTTTTTTGAACTATAAGTTTTAAATGATATCCAATTTTAGACCCTTCCCTATCAATCAAACATAAATTAAAACCCCTAATAAAGTAAAAATGCCAACCAGTGACACCGAAATTTTACAACATAGATTTTGATATTAGATTTAATTTTAATTTGACCATATTCTTCTCATTAATTATTAATTTAAACAAGACTAATTAATTCCAAATAATAATAATAACTTTAAAACATAGAATCTTTTTACTCCTATTAATTTTAAAGATTTAAATTGAATTATATACTCGCTATTTTATATTTTTTCCGATTTTTCTTTAAAATACCAATCATTTAAATTACTTAAATAGTTATTTAAATTTAAAGTTTGAAATTAAATTAAGTTAATTAAGAATCAAACAATTTTTCAGTAACTCAATATTTTTATTTTTTTTCATTAATTTGAAGGACTGCTGATATAATTCTTTCAGTGATGTTAAGAATCCTTGCAAAAAATTAAATTATTCTAGCACCAGGAAGGACTGATTTTACAATATGGTATAATTGATCTGGTTTTCTTTTGCCTTTCTGCTTGCTGCTTGCTTAGTTAATATTTGGGTAAGAATGTATAACAAATCTTAATGACTTTATCCTTCTTTGTCTACTAAGCATATTTCAAACTAATGATAGATTTAGTAACCTGGCTCTCCTACAAAATTTCCATTTTATTCAAATTTTTCCCAAATAATCATATCTATATAAGTACGTGTTATTAAAGTATTCTGAACCAAACTGTAACTCTTTATTAGTAATCCAGAAGAATAAAAATCGAGTTTGGTAAATTTTTTAAACCAAAGTCATAAATTTTGCATGCTCAAAACTTCTTAGGTAAATCAATCTTAGAATCTGGAAAAGTAAAATCTGTGATTACCACATCTGCCAACTTTATTCTGAATTAAAATAAATAATATAATTTTAATTTAATAGGTCTTATTTGTAAGATGCGAAGTTACTATTTATTAATTTCATTCTTTTTTAATTTTTTGTTTCAGCTTATTTTTTCTTCTCCAATTTCGCTAGTTCCATTTTTAAATTTACAATTTTGTGATCCGCTCTTATATTTCAGCATTTTTGTTCATTAATATCTTATCCAGGAGTACTACAAGTTGCTCTAATTCTTGAATATAAGCATTTAGATTTTAGTTCTCTCGTTTCTTCAAGGATGGTCCATAGAAGTTTTTGTGATGTAACAACTTGTGTTTTTTAACGCATCTTTGCTATCGTTAGACTTTCTACACAAAGGACAATTAAAGTTATTAGCAAGATTTGATGAACTCATGAGAAGTTATAGACAGCTGAGTTAAATGTACACAAGATAAGTTAATTTAAAAATCAAAGTTAAATTATTCATTATTTTGAATTTAAATATTTGTGAATTTTCCCAAAATTCAAAGTGTTACGAGTGGATATAAATATTAAAAGTTTTATTTTCTAGCAATATTAAATATAGCATTATACTATAAACATGCATAATTTTTTATCAAGTTAACTTTTATAATTATTAATAATTAATTTTACTTCTTTAAAACTATAAATTGAAAACAATCAATAAACAGTTTGGAATTTAACTGATTGGCTTAAATTATCAACTTAATAAGTCATTTAAAAATCATTTTTTTAAATATTATAATATTAATAATAGTTATTGAAGAAAGTACTTTATTTAGTTAATATATTGATAAAATGAATTATTTAGATTCTATAAATCATAAAAAGAAATTAAAGATTTGGTCAACAATTATGATTTATAGTAGGATATCAATTATTTAAATAAAAAGATTGTATTTTTAAAAAGTATTCGTTTAGATCAAACGCAGGTGGAGGTACAGCACTCACTTTAAAGATAGGTTACAAAAAGAATATCTTTAATTTTTATTTTTAGCGGTCCCATCTTGAAAGACCACAGGTTTCACTGGAAAGAAGCTTCGCAAAATTAATAAGAGTGGGGACTTTAGAAGGCTTTGAAAAAAATTAGAACGATTATGACGATGAAGATCAAGAAGATGAAACTCTATATTAGACATTTCCATTTTTTAATTGTATACTAAGTATTCTGATTAATTTTAATTGAATTATTAATTCACTAAAATTTCCAAATTATAAATTAAGAATATAAAAACCTAGCACAAATAAATAATTTTATTAAATGCTTGTATACATGATTTTTCTCCATTTATTTATATAATTAAAACAATACTACCTGTAGAAATAAACAATTAAAAATTATAATAAGACTTTAGCAAATAATTTAAAATTATGAGTTTAAAATTAAACTTTATATATTTTTCATCTAAGGAATTTAAATATTATTTAATTAAAAAAAGATTTATATTTACTAAAACTGTAAATAATTAATTAAAAATTATAAATTTAACATAAAAATTTTGTTTTAAAATTATATTTGCTTAATATAGAATGCTAAACTAAAGGATATAATGATTTGTTTAAGAATGTATATTAAAAACTTTCAAGAAGTCAGAGTAAATAACAATTATCTTTGAACAAAGGAATATTAACAAAAGTATAAAGTATTAAATATAATCTTGATCTTATAAATAATTGATTTATTTAAAAACATTTATAAAATTATATGAAAATGGAGATATAATATATCTTTGTGTAATAAAAATGAATACAATACATATTTTAATCCTAAATTTTTAATAAACTAAATATACCGCAAATTTTTATGGTAAAAAATGAAATTTTAATTTTTGCTCAAATGTATATGAATTGAGCTATTAAGTATTTGTTTGTAATGATAAAGTTTCTTTTTTTCTATTATTTTATATTTTTTTGTCAAGATCTTATAAGAAAATGAAACTTAAATTTAAAAATGCAAATGAATACCTAATAATAATCATTATATTTAACAAAGAAAATCAATTAATATTTATAAGCTTTGAATATATGTTTGCTAATCAAATAAATAAAGAAAGTAAATTAAAATCAATTATTTAAATTCAACTATTTAATATATTCATCATTTAATATTTTTATTAATTTAAAATATTATTATTAATCATGAAACTAAATTAATCAAATGGCAAACAAATTAGATTGTACACAATTTTCTTGCTAACTAATACAATCAACTAAATAAAATATATTTAGCTCTAATTAAAACAACATAATATTCTAGATAACGTTTCATCAGAGACTCCAAGTTAAGTATTGGCTTCATAAAGTCTTATTCGTGAATACTAAGGAAGGAATTTATTCAAAAAATAAAATATAAAACCCCATGAGTATATATCAAAGAGATCGGGGTAATAAAATATAAATTAGCAATAATTCAATTTGAATACAAAGAATTTCAATATTTACCATTTTTTAAAGAAGTGAATTATAATAAAATTAATTGAGAATAGTGGTAATAATATATTTACACATTCTCTGTTTTTTGTATTTTCTTGCCTTCTTTTCCTATCACACTTTTTATTTTGATAATTAACAATATAATTTTTGTATGAAATTGCTAAGGTCGTGCATCCTGAGTGTTTACAATTCATTTTTCATTTATAGGTTTTCATCTGAAAGTTTGAAGAATTCTCTATTGTATTTCTATTTAAGCAAAAAGCTTTTCTTTTATAGTTTTGATGATTTTTTCAGAGATTGTGACTAGAATGTATTTTTGAATTTTCTAAAGATGAATAGCATATATAAAAGTAAAATTAGACTTTATAAGCAGCAATATAAAATCCCACTCTAGATGGTAAAATTAAAGATTTGTATTCCAATGTCAGAGGGTTCGATTCCTATAATGACAAATCTTTTTTAAAAACTATTAAACTATATTGATTTTTATTGTAAGATAAAGCGTTGAATTTTAATTTAACTTATACAATTTACCATATAGTAATGATTTTACTCTTTTATCACATAACTCTTAATTTAAATATAATATTCATACAGTACCCAAAATACAAAGAAAATTTACCATAACTAAGGCACCGATATCACATAAACGTACTTTAAAACAGTTTCATTATTTACTTATAGAATTATGTGAAGATTAAAGTAGATTGGAGAATGAAATGATTGTTAAAGATCAAGAAATCCATATCCTCTTTTTAGGATAATCACAATTAGGTATCTATATAGTGGTTCATTATCCTTAATATTGTACCAATTACTACAACTGTTAAAACCAATAAACCTTTTACCATCTCAAAATAAAATGGATTAAAAATGCAGAATTTTAAATTATCAAAAGCAGTTTTGCCAATTAAATTGAAGAAACTTATTCCAATATAATCACTAAATTCATTTGAATACTCGACCGAATAGATTAATTAATAGAATTACAGAAGTTATAACATTTAAAGTCAGCAAATTAACCTTATTGTCTAAAATTCTATATTTGTACACATTTAAAATTAAAATTGATTATTAAGAATTTACTATTTTAATTAATCTAACCTGAGCCATATATAAATAATAATGCTTTCAGTAGAGAATATCAAATTATTTTTCAATATCTTTAAATTAATTTTTTTAATCTTATAGTATTTATCATTTGTCTAAAATAATGTTCATAAGATATAAAATTTCAAAATATTTATCACAATATTAAGAGAATTATTTGAAAGCACCTAAAAATTCTTAAAATCTAGATGCAATAAGTATTTCTATTAGAATAATGTAAGAATTAAATTAAGAAATTTATCAAAAGATAAAATTAACTTTATTTAATTTTTATTTCAATTATTTGAGATTTATCGACATAAACAATTATAAATTAGTTACTATGAATTATATATATTTAAATTCTGTATACCACACTTTTTTTAAATCTATAAAATAGAAAATATAGTGAAATCTTATATCAAATCAGTTGACAACAGCAACCGAATAAAAAATTTAAGATTTCTTCTTATGCTTATGTTTTGGTAATCAAATTATATAGTCAATAATTTACAATTCGTGAAGTTCAACAACAAAAAAATTATTCTTATGAAATCATTTCATAAAAATGAATAGAAAGCTCAAAGTATAGTGTAATAAAAAACACAAATATGAAAAGATGCACTTATAATGATAGCTATTTTTAACAAAGAATAAAGCTGTTCACTTGATTAATTAAATATAGAATTTCCAGCAAGTAATGTAAAATTAAACTATTAAATTATTTACAAATATATCAATTAAAGAGAAAAGTAAAGGAAAAGAGCAACACCCTAATGCCTGCATCAAAATTTTCGTTTGTGTAAATATGGAGAAAAGTTTAAGCATATTAAAATAAATTTATTTGCTAACAAGTTTTAAATTGTTAGCCTACATGTACCATTTGATTAAAAATATTGCCACTTCAAACATTTCGAAGGAAAATACAATAATGTTCCTTTATTAAACTTCGTTTTTAAATTTCTTTTTTTTTTTAAATTCCTTAATTAGATATACTAATTACAATGATTAATGATATGAATAACTTTTAAATTTATGGGAGGAAACAAAATATAGTAAAATGAAGAAATGTATGAGGAAAAATGCTCTAAAAAGATTTTTAAAAGATCACTAAAAATGAGCAGCTGTATAAAAAAATTAGAAAAAAATTGGTTTTTTTTATAGCTCCAAGTTAATTGCAGTTTGCATCTTGAGGTATATTTATAGAATTCCATGATTCTTTCAAGAATGGTTAGAATAAACGAATTTGAAGAAAATAATAAAAATACCATTACTAATGGTAGACTGTAGAGGCTTTATTGTCTTTTTTAAACTTTAGAGATCTACAAATATTAACTTTAATTGGTAAAGATTGCTTAAGTTTTTAATATAATAATCATACTCATGTTTTTTATTTTTATAGAATAAATTTCAATTATTTATTTATTAATAATCTTTGATCAATATATATATATTTATATATTAAAATATTTTCAATTTTTAGCAATTAACTTGATCTGATAAATTTAGATCCTTATTTCAATTAAATTATGTCGACTTAATCGTATAAAGAAAAAGAAAAATTTGCAAAATTTTAATCCGATTTGTGCTTAAGAATTAGAAATAGTAAGAGTGATGATAAATAAGAAGATTCTAATCAGAAAAATGAAATCTTAACACAGAGACTAATCTTTTTCAACAGAGAAGGATGAAGGTAAGTTGCTTGATAGAACTATATTAAGACATAGAAGTTAAAACTGATTCATGCAAATGAAGATGATAATGAAGCTGATGACAATAATTAATAATTTAAATTTCATAATAAATTTAAGATATAATATTCAACTTAATTGTATTTTATTAATAAATTTTAGCATCATATATCATAAGAAATAGATTAAATTTTGAAAAATTTCATATTTTTCGTATTTTTTTATTTGTGAGCTATTTATTGCTCATTAGTTTAATTAATTTTTTTAAGAATATTCAGACTTTTAAAATAATTTATTATTAAGGAATTTACAAGTTTAACATGATTGTTAGAATGTAGATTTTTAGCCAAATTGATCATCTAAATTTCTTAAGTGTGGATGTTTATAAATAACTTTTGTACGTTTATTGTCCAATTTTTTCCTCGATAAATTTCAATTATAACAATATTTTAATTTTAATTTCATCTGCATTAAAGTAATATAAATTTTATTAAAATATAATATTAATTTAATCATAAATGAGAATTGAATAATTAACAAATATAAAAATGTAGTGAGATGCGGTCTTTTATTCATTGAATTGCATTAACTTTTTATAATATATTAAATGTTCCTTAAAAATTTTTAATTAATAAATATTTTGATATAATGTTTAAATAGTTAAATTTCAATTAAAAGATAGAAACTCCTTTTTAGATATTGGAACATTAAAAATTTTAAACATTGTAAATCGCGAATAATCGAGTTTAAAATAGAACCTTAAGTATATTATATCAAATAAGTATTAAACTATCATTTAAAAAGAAAGGAGAAGAATAAGAAACGGTGATAATTGAGGGAAAAACTTTTAAATTAAGCCTATATATATCATAAACTAACATTATTAATTATAACAAAGATAATTATTAATTAAAATTTAATAGAACTGATTTTATTTAATTGAATATAAATGTAGTTTATTTCATATTAATGAGTCTTAAAGAATTTATTTAAGGATCCAAAAATTGTTTTAGGGTTTCTCTTTATTGTTATATTATTAATTAGATAATAGCTAATCATTTGAAAATCTAGGATCCAAGATTAAGCTTAAAGGTTCAGATTCTCTTTTAAAAATAATATACATCATCAACATTGTTCTTTTTATTTTTTTCTACTTTAGTATTTATTTAATGTCCTCTTCATGAGGTACCTTTCATCTTTGAGAAAAATAGTACAATCTTTATCATTTAAAATTTATTCATATTATATAGAGTATTATCGATAATTTATGCTTAAATTTAAAAAATTATATAAAGTAATTATTTAACGTAATGTATTTATAATAACTTAAATTGAAATTAAAATGGATAAAATTAAATAATTGTTGGAAGCAAAACCTCCTGAATCCATTACAATTATCATTGAAAAACTTTAAAGTAAGTATTTCATTTCAAAAAAAATTATTGTAAAAGTTCTATATCATATTAATTAATTATTATATCTGATAAATTTCAAGAAATTATATTTATTTTAAGTTTTAAGTATTTTCAATTGCGCTGGTTGATTTTCTTCAATATAATGAGAATAATATATTACCTTCCAATTAATATTTTAAAGATAATTATATTAACATTTATTTTTAGTATGCAAAATGACAATTGAATAGGAAATCGATAAAAAAAGTATCAGGATATCCAACTATTATACAGATTATATTAAGTCATCTAAAATCGAAAAAATTCCCTTATTTATTTCTTTTACAAATAAAATTCAACTTTTATTGTTTATTTTCAGGCATTTAAATTTATTTATTATTTTTTATTTTCACTAATTGTTTTCTATTATCAATATTTTCTAATTAAATTAGAATAAACAATAATCTAACTTTATTTTTAGTCAATATGAGTTGTTTGAAGTCAAAAATTATTAAATAAATTTACATAATTCCAAATTTGGTATTACACTTCCTTGTATTTCATGAATGTATCTTAATTAAATAAATTATCAGACAGTAATTGAAATTTTTGAATTTTGATAATAATTTGTGAAGTATCATTTGCGGAATAATTTGGAAGCTCATAGTAAAGCATTCCAAAATTGACCCCAAATACTTGTCTGGAATTTGCTTAATAAATGGATCTTACCCGAATTTATTAATTATTTTATAATTTGTTTCACTCTATTAATTATTGCCTATGAATTCAATTTAATTTTATGAAAGGCTAGCAATAGAGTATTTTATGAAATGTTTCAAAATTGCATTTTATTTTAAGTGGTGCTCATTAAAATAGTCAAAGGTATCCTTTTCAAAGCCATCGAAAATATTTTATAAATGAAATTGATTATCATTAAACAGCTATATACCTTATAGTTTTAAGTAATCCTTTTTCAACAACTTAAAGATTGTGTGTACAAACATAATTTAAAGGATTCAAGCTTGAAAGTTTTCTTTTTAAAAATAAAGATTGTTTCTCCTATTGTTTTCTTAAAAGAATTTTAAGCTATATAAAATGGGTTTTTTTCACAACATCCCCATCGTTACTTTTCTCATAGAAAGATTAGATTTTTAATGATTCGGAGTCCTCGATAATGTGGAGTCGTCTAATTGTTTATGAGTAGGGGAAAGTCTCAAATAATTTTATTGGGTTTTATCATTTATTTTGATCTTTATTCCACTTTTTCATAGCAGGAAAATTGATATAATAAATCTAACAAGGCATGTTAAGATGTTGAAGTTAATATTAGAGCTTTTAAATTCTCGATTTTTTTCGTAGAGTTGATTAGTAGTGAAATGTTTTTGTTTTTTTATTTTTTGCCTATTTTAAGGGTCGTGCTTAGTTATGGCATTATTTGTTGTTGTTACCTGATTTATTATGTGTTGTAAACTCTAGTTCCGTTAAAATTCTACTCTAGAAATCATTGCATATAGAAATTATTTTTTTTGTTTAAGTTCAAATTTATTATTGCATGCTTTAATAATTTTTATTTCTATTTATATTCATTCACAGCAGTCAATGTAGATGTTATGATAAGGATTTTTATTTTTGACATCTAGAATCTGCTTTTAGATAGTGAGATATTAAATGATCTCAGGCCACTTATTTACAAATTAATCATTTTTTTGTTGATAAAATGTATTAATAATGTTTATATATATATATTATATTTATAAATATTAAAATTTTAGATTTCTATTATTTTTAATAATCTTCATAAGTTATTTGAAATCTTTTGTATAAATTAATAAAATTCACTCATATTTTAGATATTTTTAGTAAGCTCTAAAGTAAATTAAAATGAAATGAAGATTAAATTTTCAATAAATATAAAAGCGGTCTATTAAATAGTTAAAACAGTATAGTTTTCAGCCAATTATATGTATATTTATTATTATTTTATGATCGCAGACTCGTAAGAATTGCAATTCGATTGAATAAAAACTTCGGGGAATTAGCCAAAACAGAATAATTCTTACTTTTAAGTTAAGGGAAAAACAAATATTCATGAAAATTTGAAAAGAAAATCTGAAAAATAAATTAAAAAATTAAATTTATGCTTAGAAATTAGTAATAATAGCAATAATAAATGCAATCTCAAAAAAGATTCTTAAAAAAAACTATTCATCCTTTTCGTTATCCTCATCTTCATCGTCTTCATCAAAAATATTAACTTCCTGTGCTCCTCTTCTCTGACTTCTTTAACACCCCTTCTCTCTGTGACTTGTTGAACACTATTTCGGTTGACGCCTTCAGTCTTATCAGGTGCCACCACTGTAAAAATAAAATGTTAGATATTATTTTTGAACACTTATATTTAAGTTGAATGACACTGAGGGTTTTTATCAGAAATTTTTTTCATTTTTTAATATATTTGATTAATTTATAAATTAAATACACTTTATTTCAAAAATTTGATTATGGTGTGTAAAAAAAGAATTATAAATATATATTGCAAATTCTATTTATTTATTTTAATTTGCTTAGTAATTATTAGTTATATGTAGATAAATTAATTAATCTAATATTTCAATTAATGTACTAAAATAAAAATTATACAAGCAAATAAATATGAGTTAAACGATATTAAAATTAATTTAATTATTAAACGAACGATTAACGTAGTATTCAATTATATATTACATTTAATTTCTTTAGAACATATTCCAAAAATTATTAATAATGAGTAATATAAATATTCCCAACAATAAAAAAAAACTATAATTTTCTTTTTAATTATTTAATATAAATTTATTTCACACTTTTTATTTCGTTTTGTTGCATCTAATCTACATTAAAATGAATATTGAATCTAGCAACTATTCTTTAAGATAGTGGGAAATTTTTTAGTATCAGTAATAGTGGTGAATTGATTACACTTCTGTATATTATTTTTAAATCTCATACTTAATTTATAAAGTTTCTTATGAAGAGATTAATGCAGACATATTTAATTGTTAGTAAACTCTTTAAGAAAGTAAAATAATTTTAAAAATATAAAGCAAAAGTTTAAAAAAGATTCTGCTATTTCAAAGTAAATAGAATTCTATAAATTTCCAACAATCCTTTAATTTAATTACTTCTTAATGATAGTTTAATCTAGATTGATATTTGTGAAATTTAGCTTAAAAATCTAGACTATACTTAATAATTATCATTTCATATTTGAAAATCTATATTTTTTTAATAAAGATGTTGTTTTTTAGCGTTTATTAACTAAGTTTTTTTTAAATAATAAAAATTTTGATTATCAAATGAGCTAATACGTACCTTTTCTTTTAAATAATGAATTTTAAGAATTAAATTTAAACATTTTGTTGATTTTTAAACAGTTTTTATAATTCTTATATAAATATATACATTTCATACTTTATTTTCTGGTTAAAATTATTTAAGTAATTAATTATTATCTCGATTTAAATTATTGAGTTAAACAATCTCAAGTTCTCGAACTGTTGTTGACGCGTCTTCAGCGATGAATATTTTTCGTAAAATTATTTCCAATTCACTAACAAATGGTCTTGATTTTAAGTAATCAGCTAAATTCTTATAAAAGTTCTATTTTTTCTTGATTAATTTCTTAAAAGTTTTATTTACATAAAGACTTTCAAGAATTATTAAAGCAAATGAGTATACATTCCAAAATTATGATCCGTTAGCAATCTAAAAAGTGCGCTTATATAAGAATTACAATATTTAAGACCACCTAGAAATACTTCATAGTCTTTGTCAAGTTTTTCAAGATATTTTCAGATTTTAGATCTCTATGCGTTATTTCATTGTCATGTAATTCTTTTATTGCTTCATAAATTCCGAATAATGTTATTTAAATTTATTTTTCAATGTATTTTCTTTTAGTAACTCCCTAAAATTTGTTTCAAAATATCTTGATAGAATCACTATTTCATCTTCATCCACTTTAACACCTAGTATTTTATCTTGATATTTTAATTGTAATTTTGTAAAATATAACTCGTATTTGAACTCATGGTATAATTATTACTTCTCAATGAGTTAGCATTTAAGTTCTGCCAAATTATAACTTTATCTTGTAATATTGATGTTATAATTATCGGTCAAGGAGTGAATTATACTCCTAATCTTGTCAAGCATTTTATGCATCATATATTATTTATTTGATTTCCTAAAGCTAATTTTAATTTTCTAGTTATAAGAATTTTTATTTGTTTAATCCATTATATCCTTCTTCCTAACTTTAATTAAGTAATGGCGTTGTTCTTGTATCTATTATTTCTTGTTTTAATAATTTTTCTTATTACAAGTCTTCATCAAATAGTTACCACCCCAAACTGGCATATTTGTCAATTTCTATTTCTCTTTTATTTTAATTCTCCTTCAACTAAATCATTTCTCAATCGCCTTAATTTATCAACAACTAAATATATATTAAGTATAAATAAAACTTACTTCTGTATTTATACCATAGTTTTATAATAATTTTGTTTAATGAGTTAATAAATGCTTCACATACTGATCTCGTTTTGAACAAGGTTTAAATTCACAGCTTTAAATTTTGCAACAAATTAACCCATAGTTTTAGGAAACTTTTAATATTTTGGGGTTTTATATTTGTGTCTAAATTGATAAATTCTAAATTCAGCAGGAGTCCGACATTTTTGGCATAAATCACAAATAATTAATTTTTGAGGTCTGGTGTCAAAGTTGGATCTTTGCTTTTTAAGGAGCACCATTTAAATAATTTTACTTCTGTAACATTAAAATCATCAATATTTTCAAGTGAGTTGCTAACAATTTTCTTGCTATTTATAATCTATTGCTTTTTTTTTTTCCTTTAAATTTTCTCAATTTTAAACATGTATATGAAGTTTTATTATTATGAGAGCAAAGTTAGTTATATTGGTGATTGTTTGAAAAATTAATATTTATTAAAAAATTAATTAATTTTAATTATTATATGCGTTACCTACATTTAAAAAGTAGGTACCCGACTCAATTAATTATTCTAATTGTTTGGATGTTAAAATTCAACAAACAGAGAAGAAAAACAATTGTGTTATAATAGAAGTTGTATTTTATAATTTTCAATTAAATTAAAAAGATTAATAATATTTATAATTTAAGATTCACTTCTTGTTCATCCTGTTATAAATATTAAAATAATTTATATATAATAATATAAATAGCCATTAAAATAAGGATTCTCTAATTGGAACAATAAGATATTATAATAATTCAAAATATAATTTTCTCAGATTCATGATTTGGTACCTAACCTTCTAAATTATACTATATAATAATTTCCTATCCACAAATTTGTCATTGAAGGATTATAAAAGAACTATCTATTATTCTTATTAAATAATTAAAATTTTATTTAGGTTTTAGCAAAATTGTTTTTGGAATGGAAGGTGTTGAAGAGGTTTAACAATAAAATATTTAAGCAATTGACTCAAGAATGTTTGATGTCACCTCTAAATATGATTGGTACACGTTTTAAAAATTTAATTGAAAGTTTATGATGTTTCTTAAAATTTTATAGAAGATTATTGCTTACCATAGTATAAAAATACTACGATGAGATTCATCAAAGAATTTTTGCAAGGGTCAAAATTTATAATTAAATCAAAAAATATTATTAATATTGATGTCCCTCACTATCCAAAACTTAAGATTTAAAATATCCTGGATTAGGTAAAAAATGACAATAATATAATGATACACTTAAATTATTATCAAGACTCTCCATTTCTTCAAGAGAGAGATTTTTTTCAAAATAATTGGAATTCTAGCCCCACAATAAATTTAAGAAAATGTTTAAGTATAAAACAGGTTGAGAAATCGAAGCTAAATTAATTATTAAAATTAAGATGCAATTGCGATAAGGGATGAAATTTATTAAGCTATATAGCAAGAACCATTCTTTTCTAGTAATATTTTTTTGTAAAATTTTAATTAATTTTACAGAGTAAAAAGGTAAAGGGACTGCATTGTTAAAAGTTTAATCTAAGTCAAGAAGGCAAATGAATAAAAAGAGAAAAAATTTTGAGCTTTAAACTAATTGTAATTAAAATGAAGTTAAAAATTTTATGATAGATTAACAAAATTCAAACAGAGATTTTGTGTCAGGGACCAGTAAATAATTTATATTTAATATATGAGTTTAGTAATAAATTATTATAATTTAAATTAATTTTAAATTTCATTTTTAATTGCAAGCTTAAACAAACTCATCTAGAATTTTTTATAATATTCCTTTATGATTGATTATATTTATTGTTTTGTTGCACACTCTATGGAGTCATTAATAATGTCAAAATGTCTATTTTCGTAAATTTAAAGTATAATTATTGCAATAAATATCGGTACCTCTTTTTTATTAAAGAAAAAACTTCTTCAATACAATGATATTATGAAGAATAAGGAGCATTGAAAATTATTTTCCAATTATAATTTTCTACTTATCTTTTCACTTCTTTTGTTTAATGCAATTTTAGATTATCCATAAATAAATAAACTTCCTGATTTTTATAATAATTGTAGAGGCTATCAAGGCAATCTTGGAAATCCTGTTTTTTTATTGATTTTAATTATGTGTAATAACATTCTAGTCCATAATCCTCGCTGATGCATACTATTGCAGAAATAGTTTATTATTTAATTCCTAATTATTACAATTCACAATTTTGATATTTATTCGACCAAGCCATAAATTGCTAAGAATAAGGTTTGAAGACGATTTCATCAATAAAGATAATTTTATTTTTTTATTCCTTAATATAGAGAAGTAAACTAAATTGCTTGAATCTTTCTTAATTTATATTTGAAATGAATTGTGATATCTTTTCCTAACATTTTTAAACTTTATTCCAGGTTTTTTATATATCATTTTTAGTTAGTTTGGACTAACAAATGATTAGGGTATAATTTATTAATATAGAATGACTTGGCTTAAATTGACAAATGCTACTGATTTTAGAGGAATTTTTAAGAAGTTATAAATTATAATTAATTATCAGGCAATTATTGTTTGCTGGTGGTTCTACAAGCACTACTATGAACTTGACCATTAATTTATAAATTCAGATGTCTCTTACTAAATTAAAAAAAAGTATAATAATTTTAGAAATATTCGTATAAGTTTCAAAAATCTGAGATTATTCAGTTGGTTCTTTATTATGAAACCTAAGCAAAAGAAATGCATTAGTGATACTTTATGGGATTTCCATACTTTTCATATTTAAATATTTAAAATTATAATTATTAAATTATGTCAAATAAAAATTTTAATCACAATCTAAAAGAGGGATTCGTTAGCTTTACACACACTTATATTTATTTTAACGCAAATTCTTTGTATTCAATATAAGAATGTAAAAAATATGGTGAATAAAAATTAAAAAAATAATATACATATAAATCTTTTAATTGCGACATCTAGAAAATTTAAAGTAATCAACATTTTATTTAAAAAACATATATTTAATTCACTTTTAAAAATACTCACTAATGTTTTTAATATTTTAATTTAATTGTTTTTTATTCTTATCTATGATGATAATTATCCATACCCTTTTTTCTTCATTCATTTTATTATGTGCTTCTTTCTTAGACTGCTATTCATATATCTAAAAATCTAAATGCTTTAAAAGAATCGAATATTTATAAGTTTATGTACTAAATATAAATGATGACAATAAGGGATTTCAACGACTTTTTACTATATAGCTAAGAATTAATCCTACAGATAAATTTGCTTAGATTCATCCCTTACAGAATTAATCAGAGAAATTCCTTGGTCATTTTGGTGGATTGGTGCTAAATCTCTTATAAATGCGCATTATTTTTGTAAATAATTACTCCTATTCGTCAAATTCTCGGACTTATATCACAGTTATGAAATTGCCATTTAGTACTCTGGTGTTTTAACTTCTATTTTTTGGCTCATCTTAAAATGAGTATTGCAAATTTTTAAGTTGAGATTTTTACATAATAGATTGAACTCAAGTTCATCAGAAAGATAGAGGTTTGACACAGTTTAGCGTTCAAGTAGATTTATTATTGAAGCCTGATAATTATCTAACCTCATATTTATCTAAGTAACACTTTTGCAATTTACACAAGCAACATTGCACATTTCTCAATTTTTTGGATGAGTTTTAAAATGAATTTTTCGACTTAATTTCAATTTATAATGATGTCTTCCTTGTAATTCCTACTAGAATTTTCAAAGTTAAATTTTAAATTAAAATAGCCTTAGCGTTTTCATTATTGCAGAATCAGATTTCCATTGGAGATAGTCTTCATTGATTTTAGTATTGTTGTTTTCCTGAGGACTCCCCATTCTTGCTAAAGATTCTTGAGTCTTATTCAATTTCATTCTCATTAATCTGGTAACTTATAATATCTTAATTTATATTTTTACCACTATATCATAGGTAAAGAGTAAGTAAGAATAGATGCCGAATCATTTTTTTTGTGGCACCAAAGATTCACAAAAAATTCAACACAGCAGTACTTTTTAATATTTGTGATTTAAATAATAGCTATAATTCAATTAATCCTTGTTCATATTCAAGATTCTAATACCGATGCATCATAGTCTTATTCAAAATGAGAGCTCCACCATTATTAAGAGATGCGTAGAAACATGAGCATTGTGAGCTGCATTAGATTATCACACCTCAAATGAACAAGTTTTATCCCAACCGATGCATTTTTGAGATATACAAGCAATATTGGTCATTAGAGAGTAAATATGAGTGGCAAATACAATATATTATAGCTCATATTTTATCAACTGTATTTACTGATAAGGATCTGTTCTAAATATTTAGTAAGTTATTCTCTGTGTTTTATGCAACCTTAAATTAATTATTTTAATTATTTTAATCTTGAATTGCTATAAATGGAGGTAAGGCTCCAATTGTAGCTCTTGGCAATATTTTAATTTAATCTTTATGATATTTATTATTAATAAAAGGTTAGTTAAAATTAAGTTGCATTAAAACTAAATAATAAACCTAGATTATAAAATTTAACTTACTATTTAAATTTATTAAAATTTTAAATAAAAATAAATAATTATATGATGATGATGAATTCGCTTAAGGCAAAAGAAATTAAAATCTAGAAATAAAGATCTCTAGACTTAATATACAATTTTACCTTAGTTTAACTTTAGTATTATATATGTAATTTATAAAAAGGGTTGCTCGCAACTTTAGAATAGGAGGAGACATACAACCATAGAGAACAGACTGATGACTCGGCACTTCGGGGCCTCTGCAGCGGAAGAAGCATGATCCTGGGGCCATAACCCTCGCTTTGACTCAACCTCCACTTTTGTTCTGCTCAAGGACATTTTCCATATATCTGATTGACTTCTTGATCTTCGTACCATTCACAACTCCGTACTAAAGTTGAAACTAATGTATAATTAATTAATAATTATATTTGGTAATATTTCTTAATTTTGAATATTACAATTTCCTTTTTTCATCATAGCTTATACTTTTATATAAAATTTTAAAATTCCTATCCATTTTAAGAGGTGTAATAGTTTGGAAAAAACCTAAAAGTCTAAGACAATTTTAATTGCTAAGAGCTTTTTCAATATTCAAACTGATTCAATATTTATATATTTAACTGTTATTAGTTCATACAACTTTTATCTTTAAAATCATAATATCACCTTTAAGAAGGATTTAAGAATTTTTTATCGAAACTATTTTTATTTACATTAATGGAAATTAAATTACAACAATTGTAAGTCTTAAAATTTATTAGTGTATAAATAAATTTAATGAGTTAAAAATTAACTAAAAGATATAAATATTTAAAAATTAATTTTAGGCTCTTGTAACTTTAATTTATATTAATCGAATTCACAGCAAACTGCAAATTTAGCTAAATTTTGTTAAAAGCAATTTTTTTGAACCAATTAAGAATTGTATGTATTTTATTATTAGCTAATTCACAAAAGTTTAGCAATAAAGTTTTATTCCTTGAGCAATCAAATAAAATCACACTAGCAAAAATAATTACCGTTTTATTTTTAAATAATCATTCCACAATATATAATTAATTTGTCCTTTAGTGAATTTCAAGAATATAACTGAACGTTATATAAATGATAAATTATTTATTTAATTTACTTTTACTAAATAAAATGTATATCATATTACCAAAATTTCCTATTGATAAATAAAAATATATCTTTAATTTCTCATATTTATTTTAATTTATTTTTTCTTATGGCTAATGTTTGCTTATTTTATTTATAGTCTCTCTCTCTCTTATAATTATGTATTCCTATAAATATCTTTAAAAAAAGAAAGATTTTCTGTCATTTAAAAAACAATCTATTCTTCTATTAATTAATTTTTTACTACTAAAACCTAATTAGTAAAAATTTAAAGACATTTTGGTTATTATAAAATGTGAGAGTAATTAATTTCAATATAGAATTATACTTAAAACTTTAATCATTAATAAATTAGACTCAATAAGATTAAATTGTCAAATCTTTTTTCAGTTTTTTATGTATATATGAATAAATTAAAATAAAATTGGGGGGGGGGTTATATGTATTTGATGTTTTTGAAATCAGTTTCTTTTTTCCATTTCCATGAAGATACTAATTTTTTTCTTTCACTTAATTTATGAATTAACTCTAATACTCAGAGACTTTCTTCTAAATTCAAAAGGAATCAATTTTAAAATTTTCATTAAATTTCTGAGGCTTTTTACTGTAAGAATAACAGAAATCTGCTATTATCATTAATTTCATTTTGCGAGGTATTTTTAATAATTCAAACATATTTAAATAAAGTATATTGAAGTATAATAGTAATTTTTTTCTTCTATTGTTGGTCATACATATTAAATATTATAAATTTAACTAGGGTTTAATTCCTAATTAACCCCAATTTTTAAAAAAAGATTTATTAGAGTATTTAGTTTCAGAGTAATACTACATTTACTTAAGTTTATTAGTTTCTTAGTAATCACTCTATTCGAATGATTTTATTCTTTTATTTAAGTATGAATAACTAGAATATAATGAGCTTTAATATTCCCATTGCAAATTATACAATTATTTCTTTTTTTTACTATTTACCTGAAGCATATTCTATATTATAGAATATTATAATAATAATTATTTCACTTCAAAAGTGATTTACTATAAATTAAACTCAATTTTAAATATAAAAGAACATTTAGTTTTTATTAATTTTAATTAGCAAGACTACACATTTAATTATTTTTTGCAATAATCTTTGTTAATTTTTACTTTTGTGTGTTTAAACCATCATAAAAATTTCACAATCCAAATTTTATATTTTCTTCTATTATAAATGCAAACATGATTTAATTTATTATTGATCATGAATTTTTAATTAAAAAAATATTTGAGTTTATAAATAATATCATTATTACTAATAATTTTTAATTTAATTAGGATTTAATGATAAAATCATTATTAAATCTCTATAAAACTGGAATAACAGAAGTAATAGTAACTCATTTGTAAGTAAGAAGTATTCTTATATTATTAAGATAAATTTTATTTTCGTAATCTTTAAAATCATTTTTTCATAAGTTTTCATTTTTTCTCATTAATAACAATTTAATGTTTTGAATGAGCTTTCACTTTAATAATTTTTTATTAAACATTGAAAAAATTATATATAAGAATAGACTTTAAGATAAGACTATTCTAATAACTATTATCACGTATGATTAAATGAAATGAAAATGAAAAATTATAATTAAACATTCATAAAATAATCTTATGTATGATTTTTTTTACATTTTCTTTAATTACATATGATTGAAATGTTAAAAATTAAGGTATTTGTGTTTCTAAAAATAATTAATATTTCCTAATGATTGGTATATCATTAATATTACATTTAAAAATAAAAAAAGATTGGTCAAAATGTTAAAACTATATAATAAGTATTGAGGTATACAATAAATAATAATATCATCTAGTTTAATTCTTACATATAATTATTTATATTTTAATCTAGCAAACTAGATATTTCTCGAAAATTATTTAAAAACATTAATATTTAATTAATTTATATATTACATACATATTTATAAAAGAAAATCGATAAATTTTTATAAAATTAATTAAGAAAAAATGTAAACATTAAGATAATTATCCATGATCAGCTAGTTGTTCACTAAATTTTTTAAGTTACAAAAAGCATGTCTAAAAATTTTATATTTCAGCAAAACTTATCAGCAGGAGACAAAGTGAGACTAAACTGAAAAATTTAATAGTAACAGTTAATGAGATATAAACAAAGAAAAGGATGGCTAGAATCATGGAAATATAACGGTGATTATTACGATGATAAAGCTGATTCTAGATTCTATTTTCGTAATTGTCTCCACTAAAACTTAATTATTAAATCTATTTCAAAACTAATTAACAGATTCTCGATTCTTTTTCATAATTAACTAATGAAATAATGAATGAAATCATTGATAATAAATAATGATTCACTAAAAAATGTAATAAAACTCAATTCCTTATATATTGATATAAATTTTATATTTATACAAAAAAATTTATTAAGAGATAAATATCAAAAAATATATTAATTGCTCTTTTATTTACTTTATCCAAAATGTTTCCATTTTTTACAAATATTTGTATATTATAAATGAAAAATCTATCTTTTATAATTACATCACATTAAAAAATTATCTAATTATATTATTCGTTTAAGAACTTAAATTTAAGAAAATGTGTATTTTCTTAAAATAATTTGTCAAGTAAATAAAAGTTTAAATCAAGTCTTAATTAAAAAGCAAATTACAATTATCAATGAATGAAAGAAATAAAATAAAAAATAAATTAATCTAGCATGGAAAAGGTAAAGCATAAGCAAAGAAGATTAAAAATAATTTAATTTTTAAACAATCTTATTAATCAATATAATAAGTGTAGATTAATTAATTTTTACAATGTAATATATAGGAATATTCAGTTAAAAAGCATAATGTAATAGAATTTGTAGTTACAATTATTTTTTTTATATTTAAAATAACTTACTAATTTAGTCTTTTAATTATTTTATGAAATATAAAATTCTTTTCTCAATTTTATTCTTAAGAGATACTTGATTCAAGTATTTGAATTATATAAATATTAGGGGGAGGAAGTTTCCTGCCCCAAAAAAATTTCCCGGCCCCTGCGAAAGTATCCTACCTCAACATTAAATTAATTATTTATTTTGCAATAAAAAATTAGAAGCATTTAAATTCCAATTTCATTCACCATTGCCTTATACTAAACAACATTAGTTAATATAAAATATATAATGTATATTAATGAAATAATACAAAAGAGTAAGAATAAATTAAACGAAGTAATAAACAACTGGCATAGAAATGCAAATATTATATTTATAGATTATTATCAGAGAAAGTTGATTAGTTACATTTAAAATTGCATGGTTTTACATTTATTTTACTACCAGTTTTTTATTTATTTTATAATTATATTAAATATTCCTAAATAAATTCATTTGAGCGAACAAGACATTTTCATATAAGTATCTCTGTTATAATATAGAATATTTAGTCTATCTTTAATTACTTTCGTCCACTATTTCTTAATCTAAACATTGTAATTTATTTTATTTTTTGAATTATTTATTTTCATATAAAAATCTAAACTTATTTATGCTTTATGTTATTTGATAAAACCACCGTAATTAAATAAGAGAGTATCAATTATATAGAAAATATTGCATTGATCTTAATATAAGAGGCTTACTTGTTCTTATATGATGAATCCTTCTCATGAAATCTTAACCATTTTACATTTCGGTATTTTTAATTATATTCATTCTGTAATAATACTTAATTTTTGAAAAATCCGTACATAATATTTTTTTTTATCAAATTATATTTTAAAAATACTAATATTATTTTTATTAATTAATAATTAATTTGATTTTTATATATTCTTGAATTCATTATCAATGTAGAAATAATAAATAATGCTAGATTATAAATAAATATATCATATTTAATGATAAAGTTTCATAAATATTAAAAAATATTATATATACATATATTTGGAGCAGAAAATTTCCTCCCCAAATATTAATATAAATATTAAATTTACAATTTCAATATTATTATTAGGTCTATTAGGTTAAATTCCGATAAATTCTCCTACTGGATTGATTTATTATTTCCAGATAAATTTCAATTCTCGAAGCTAACTTACTATTTTAATTTTAGCTTCAATAAAAAATATCTTTAATTTGGAAACCAAAAGCCTAAATTTAACAAATTTTAATTAGTCCACTATCTTAATCAGTATACTTGTTATCTACTTTTCCCTTTTATGGTAAACCTTTGTGCATGGTATAATTTGAATCAATAAAATTTTTGCAACTTATTAAATACTAAAATAGTATGATTATCTACCAATAAATCCTTTCTTTCCAATATTTTACACTCCACTATTTTATATAATCCTTGTATATTTAATATGCCCCAATCTTTAAACTATGTTGTGAAACCCATATCTTAACGAAGGAAACTTTTAGAACTTCTAAGATTAATAGGTCCATTTGGTTAAGACTGTAAATCTCATTTATTTTAAAGTTTTAGAAAAAAATTCCTTATTCTAAACACAATATTAACACATCCTTATAATATTGATAATCTCTAAATAGCAAACATTTGGTATTTTATCTGAATCATATGTTTTTTAGTAATTTGAAGATATTTTGCTTATGAAAATCAATTTTACTCTTACTTAACTTTAATAAATATCATAACTTTATTTTAATCAAATTCGTCTTCAAGTGAAAGTCTGTGCTATTAACATTAAACCTCCAGTTTAAAATATTTGAAGCAATTAAATTAATACTCTAAATAATAATTATGATTTATTTTTGAATAATTTCCTTTTTTGGATTACTTTGAATACTTGCTTCTAAAAAGAAATCTTAGAAAATGAATATCTTAAGTTAATGAATTAGTTAAAAAAGTAAGCAATTCATATCAAAATATGCTTAAGACTATTTTGAGAATCAGCTTCACCTAAATTGTAAAAAAACTTAAATAAAGTAATAACAAAAATAATAATAATAATTAGATCATATTGAGGTCTCTGGGGACCCCGATCTTTAAAGCTTGGAAGCTTATAAGGGACAAGCCCTTTTATATTAATTTAAATTATATCATCTGATCTGTTTAATATCTCATCTGATTGTCACTTCAGTTTGATCTTTAATTCAAACTAAGATTTTTATTGTTATCTGTGTGACTTAATCTACTGTATGTAGACTCTTTCTCAATAGAAGAACTGACTCTATTAAATAGTCTGGTTGACTTCTGAAGTGTAGCCGTAGTAACTACTTTCTTCATAGACTGTAAATCTTATGTGTTCTCTGAGTTCTTACTATGTTTAGTTGTCAGTGAAGAGGAGTGTGAATTCATTCTCCATTCAGTCTCTAGAGTCGCAGACTGGGCACTATTTGTTATTAACCTTTTAGTATTCCATATTAGATTTTGAGAATCTTTAGATTTTAGTATTAATTATATAGTATTAAAAGTTCATTTTTCTTTTAAGCATTACTAAAAACGTGTTTAAATTCTATTGGTTGGTTAGAAATATAAGCACTAATATCTATGGGGTTTAGGGATTTAGGGGTCTCAGGGTTTTGTTTTTTTGTATTGCCGGCTTTAATTGATATTAATAAACAATTTAATTAGATATTAACTTCATACACTGATAGGGTGCATTATTATTTGATCCTAGTTATTATATTCTTATAAATTATTATGTGTTGATGAAGTTTTATACCACTTGGGTGATTCCCTTATTTCAAAGTGGATCCATCTAAAATTATTTAAAAAAATTATATTTGATGATTCTCTAATTTACTTTTTATATTATTAAATAGGTAGGTTTAGTTAGGTCGTGACGTATTAGAGAAGACACTTGTTTTTCCTCAGAATTTGCTTGGCTGAGATTTCTCCTATTAAATAGGGAGTTATTGACAAGAGTAGGTAGTAGTGAGAAAATGGCAACTTCGGGAGACGTCTAATGCGGTCACTTCTTTATGGGGAAGTTTGTAATTCTAGGAGAGTATTCATGGATTGAGCAAGGTATTAACTATTAGCTTGATATTTGAGAGTATCAACTGATAAGTTTTGCTCGAAACTAGTTGAAGAGAACCATTGTTTATATGAACAGAGAGTGGACTTTTGTGAACTTTTGGAACATGTAAATCTACAATAATAATGGGATTTATTCAGGTGGAGTAGCAGCTTCTTTTATATTACTTGTGTTAATACCAAGTGTTATTTAAGAAGCGAGTTCCTGTGCTGGAGAGGTATTTTCACTGCATACTAGAGAAAGAACCCATTGAAGTACGAACTGACTGTAAGGATGTCAGCAGGAGTATACTTATTGATGTATAGCAACTCGTTGAGAATACATAGGTAAGTATCTCAATATAGGTTTATGAAAAATGTATGTTCATCTGACGGGGGTATTTTTCGGACCTAACTTGTGTTATCCAGATTCATGGAAAGCTAAGAACGGTTTATCTGATCCGTCACAGTCGTCTAGTCACTTTCTTTAACTTTTTAATTAAATAATCTTATATATAGTTTGTTTTTATAAAAAGTAGACTTTAAGTTAAATTAAATTTTGCAATTTAATATTTAACTTTTAAAGATTAAACAAAAATTTATTTAGTTTTGTGATATTAAATGTTTATAATAATTAAAAAAGATTAGTTTCAAGTAATCTTTTGACTATCATCAAATTCATCTTTTTAATTTAAAATGTTAGGCAAGTCTATTTTTATTGTAAATATCTTGATTTTAAGAAAGAATTAGAAAATATTCAGATATATGTTAGTTTTTAGTAAAGATGAATATTAATAAATAAATTATTAATTCTTGCATATTTCATAAGTATAAGGTATGTTACATTATGCAATGTTAATATTATCGTATATTAGAAAACTTTTTATTAAATTT
Organism: Oxytricha trifallax; assembly: GCA_000711775.1. Taxonomy (NCBI): domain Eukaryota; phylum Ciliophora; class Spirotrichea; order Sporadotrichida; family Oxytrichidae; genus Oxytricha; species Oxytricha trifallax. The sequence goes on from ARYC01017061.1 coordinate 29,897, forward strand.
GATAAAAATTAAAAATATTTTTTATTTAGAATTTCAAATCACTTTAAAAGATAATAATATTATTCTATACATAACTTTGATGTTATAACCTTTCTTTCGAAAATCTAAAGATCCCTATCAATACAATATTTCTTAAGTGAATAATTCAGAAAGAATTGATTAGACTTTATCTCAACTATCAAAAAGCCTATAACTTTAAAAATCTTTAAATTACTTATTATTTATATCTTTAAAATAATTAAGTGAAGGAACAATTAAAAACTTTACGAGTCAATTATCATTAAAAGATTTATAAAAAAAATATTTTTTAATTGAAAAATGCAACAAAATCATGATTAAATTTAAGAAGGACCTAATTTGATTTATCAAATTTATATATTTATGTATAAACATAAATTAGATTTCCTATATTTAGTAACAACATTTTTAAATTGATTTACTCTAAATGATCTATAGTATAGAACATAATAAAGTATTCTTGCAAAATTCAGATTTAATATGTAAATAGTATGATATAAAGCAATACCTAATATCTTATAATAATAAGAAAAGAATTACTTTAATAAAATTAATTAATTTATAACAATAAGATGTTTCGAGATATAATCAATAGACATTTAAAATAAGTATTTTTTTTGTTTTATTAAATAAATTTGCTAGAAATATTTCTTGTTTACAAATTTGTTTAGAGCCAAAATAAATTAATAACAAATAATAATCATATAATCTAACTTTCAATTAAATTGATAAATTTGAAAATTAAAAGCTCTAATTAATTTTAAGAATTATATCATTAATTTTATTTAATAAAAAGTCCTCGTTTAAAAAATACAAAAAAAATATAGAAATATTTTTAGAATATATGAAATTATAATTCTTAACTTATTAATTTGAAGTACATTTTTTTATTTTTTCTTATAAGAAAAATTTATGCCTCAATAAATTAACTCTATATCACTATTTAAAAAATATTGGAAATTTATAATTTATATATTAATACTTGATTTTAGTTTTTAATAATTTGATCCTAAAATTGATATTAAAATCAATTTTTTGAATGCTTTATTGGCAATATGAATTTTATTCATTATAAATATTTAGCATCTATTAATTTTTATTTTATAAATAAATTGATAAATTTTAATTATCAAGTTTAAAATTAAATTTAATTAAATTTTCAGCATTTAATTCTAGAGTATGGACGGGAGGAATTAAATATAAATTATTAAATTCATAAAAAATAAATACTCAAACACTGTTAAACACGCTTGGAAAAGACAAATTAATAAAATGTAATGATCTAAAGGTTCTTTCTTTTATTTTGTTGAATAATATGCTATTTTAAATTAAAAGTATTTGAAATTTCATTTATTTTATTCATATTTCAATTAAGAGAATAAATTAGTTTATGCTTATAAAAACTAATTTTAAAATTAAGAATTAGTAACTTGAATCAAATGTATTATTCAATTCATATATAATTCATAATTTATAATAGGAAATTGATTAATTAAATTGATAATAAATTATAATAAAATGAAGCCTTCAGATGGTGTTGGTGAAGATGGTGGTTATTCACTAATATTTGTAAGTTACAAAAAACATATCTAAAATTTTTTAATTTCAGCAATACTTACCAGCAGGAGTAGCGACGTCAATTAACCGAAATCTCAAGTCTATCTAGAAAAAGATGGGAGCAACATAGTAGGTGTGGTCAGATTGAGCAAAGTACGAAGGTCAATATTTAAATGATAAAGCTGTTTCTGATTCCATTTTCTGTAATTGTCTATACTAATACTTTTAATTAAAATCATTTTCATTTTAAATTATACATCTCGACTTATTTTTCATATTTACTCAAAAATTAATTTTTAAAATCTAAACAAATTAATTAATAAAAAAATTAAATTGTTATTTAATAACTTGATAATTTCATATAAAAAATATTTTATTAAAAAATTACCACATTTTAGATAATTAATTATTTTATAATTTGATACTCGAAAATATAAAATTAATATTTAACTTGTGTTGAGATATTAAAACTTTTTATATTCTTTTTTATGTCATTTTAAATGATCTCTTCTATATAATTCAATTAAGATTCCATTTATTTATATAAATATTGTGATTTAAGTATTGTTAATTTTCTGTCTTACTCAATGAAAATTAAATTACTAATTAATTATTTTTATAAGTAAATTTAATAAACTTTTACAATTCCAAGATCTATTCAATGTTTCATTTATTCAGCAATAACAATCATTATACTTTGTTATTAATTTGCTTTTTCTTCGTGATTCTAATAATTAAATTGAAGAATGTCTAACAACTTTAAGAAAAGATTAGGGATAACGAGAATGCTTTAAAATTTAATTTTAATATAGTTATTAAAATAAAAGTATATTTTTGGGGTAAAGATATTTATCACATAACATTTTTTTTCAATTTCTTATTCTTTTTAATATATCATATTATTTCAGATTGTAATCTTTTAAAAATTTTATAAAAATTTTTATTAGTAAAATATGTTTATGTTATATATTAAAGTTTAAATTAACACTAAAATTTACAATTTATACTAAACAGATTTAAATGGCAATTATTTATAATAAAACATTCCACTTGCATAAAGTGGGAAAGCACTATCGTATTAATTCAATATATTAATCGAAATTAAAATCACAAAGATTTATTTATGCTCTAGTACCTTACTTTTTTTTACAAAATAAAATATAAGTAAATAAAAGATTGTAAAAATTTGGATGAATAAAATTTTTAATTAAAAATAAAAGATTGATTTATTATATATAGAGGGTTACATTAAAAACAAAAAACACAGAAGAATATAAAAAAGTATAGAAAAATAGATTTGACATTGTAATGCTAAAGTTTTTAGATGACTAAAATAATTATAACAATAGACCAATCACGGAGGATATGAACAAGATTTTCGAGAGACTCTCCCTTTCTAAATCAGAAGAGGCCTTGAGATAATTACAGACAATATCTGAAATTCTTTCAATAATACCTCCTCCAATTCTAGCAATAAAAGTAGAAGAATTCTATCCAACAGCCTTGTGGTGAATGTGTTGAAAACCTCATCAGCGTGGTAGGTGGCAGTCATTTGAACAATAGTATCAGTGATCTCCTTTTTAAGGAGAAAAATTTCTGGGAGCTGTCTCAGATCTTTGATCTTGAACCATCATTGGAGTGCGTATATAATTCTTCGCTATTCAACTTGAAAAGCTTACAACTTTCAGGAAATTCTGAATACGATAACCGTAAATCAATAAGGCAACTCTGTTTCACATAAGTGGAATTCATTCCTTGGATTAAAAAGGAAATCGGCAACAGTTTGACAGATTACTCAGATTTTTTACCCAATAATTTAAATCCTCTTAATGGTGTCAATAAGTTGATCAGATACAAGAATTGAGGTACTCATTGAGTTGTTGCAGTCTGATTAGAGACCTTGGAAGAAATGAAGGTCAGTGGCAAGACCAGTCAAAAGAGCAGCCTAAATTTCACCATTATTGATGGTTGTACCACGTCTGCCCACTTAACTGATTTGAGAGTTGTTTTTTCAACGCTATGTTTAGCCAAAGTGAATGTGTTTGCAATGGGTTCAATATAAAAAACTGAAGAAAAGAAGTGAAACACTTCCGAGAAGTGCGACAATTTGAAAGCAAATATGATGTATTTTTTAAAGAAAATAAAGTTAATTACAACATTAATTGATATTAAATCAAATATGAATTAAAGAAATGAATAATTTTTATCTATATTTTTTGCATGTCATCTTTTTATTCTCCTTCGTATCTTGAACCATTAGCATGAGTGTAAATTTTCTCAATTTCTTTGAGCTCCTCTGTCAGTCTTCAGACCACTCCTGCTTTTGCTCTTGCCAGGTGCTATCCCTATAGAAATTAAATGTTAAATATATTCATTGTAACTTAAATTTTTAATGAACACACAGCTCATCTTCTGCTGCCCCATTTTAAATTTTGAATTTATTATTTTAATTATAAAATACAATTTACTTTATTCAAAAAATATTGTAATTCTAATCTGACTATCTGATTTAATTTATTATAAATTTATTTTCACAACTTCCTTATTCGAAAAAAAACTCTATTATAAAATTATTCATTAAAAACATTAAATAATATAAAATATTAAGGCATAATAAATGAGATATGCTAAACGAAATGTAATAAAACAGAAAAATGTAAATTGAAAAATTTAATTATTAGTTTTGTATTTGATATGCGAAGTTATTAAAATCGCATTCCGAAATCAACTTTTTGTTGTAATATAATGAAAATGAAAATAGAATGATTTAAATTTTTATAATTTTATTAGCTTAAATTAAAGAAAAATACATCACTTTAATATTAAGAACTTATGAAATTATATTTGATCCTGAGTTATAAAAAATATTTCGTAATTTTAATCGATTTAAATATCTTTTAAATTGGTTTGTAATTTTCTGGAACATGTTGCATCTATTTAATCTAGGATTTATAGATTTGATTATATTCGAAAATAGATATCAAATTAATTTTGAATTTTTATTAGAATGACTACAATACTTAGTAATTTTTAAACATGAAGTTGAATTAAATAATTCTAAAGTTTAATTTGTTTTTTATTTGTTCGTTATTAATAAACATGATTTAATATAAAAGATTTATATATTTAGAAGAAAAAGGTTTAATTGTCAAAATATCTTAATTATTTTTATATAATATTTTGAAATTACCTACATACTCTCAATAAAATGAATTAAAAATTGTTAAACTTTTGAATAATAAAAGTAAATCCGGAAAAATAATATCATCCAAACTATTTGATATAGAATTAATTAAAAAAGATGTTGAGTTAACCTTTAAAATTAATGAATTTAATATTATTGATATTGCTAAAATAGATAAAAATAGGAAATTGTATAAATTAATCAAAAATCATAATTATTATTTTAATTTTAACCAACTTTACATTTCGTTTGTATTCGGACACTTATAGTTGGATGTAGTTGATTGATTAAGATTTAAACCATTATTCCTCATTTTGAAGCAGGATCTTCGAATTTTTTTGTCAAATTCACTAGTTAAATAACCAGTAGCAACTTTTATTGTCTGTTTTATCAAATCATCGACTGATATCAAAATCTTAGACAAAATTCTCATGATCCAGAGTGGAATCATCATAAATGATCAAGATCTCGTTGCTTTATGAGTGTTGGGTGAAATTTAGGACCCGATCGTATTCTCCATGTTTTAAAACCTCCAGCTCAGCAACTTTCAAGTCCTGCTCGACCGTTTGAGCACCAAATTTGGCAGCTTTAGTGTAGGAGGAGCCAAAATGACGATTTGAATGAGCGAAAATGAGAGAGGTTTTTGGATTTTTGGTTTGATTAGTTAAAATTAAAACTTAAAAGTGTGATTTGTAATAAGGGGCTTTTAATCAAGCAATTAAACGATTTGAACTGCTGTTTCAGTATGTATTGTTAACTTCAATAGCTCTTACACCCTAACTCATCGTCTTCCAGCTCAACTTCACACAAATCCATGCTTGATGGTGCTGCACCACTGCTTCACGCTGAAAGCCCAGAGCTTGTTGACGTCTGTCTTGGTCATGGCCTTCAGAATATGCGAGAGCCGCTTCACCAGGTGGATCCTATGAAAAGTTAGGTATAGTATGCTTACTTGCTGTCAGCTTGCTCTTATCGGAGGTGCCTCTTGATGTAGGAGAACAACTGCTCGATGGGGTTAAGCCAGCGTGAGTATTCAGCGTTGAAAAGGACAGTGACCTTGAACTTCCTAGCAGTCTCCAGCACCTCTGAATACTTGTGAATGACCGCGTTGTCCATGAGCAGCACGATCTTCTTCTGGGCGAGATCCTTGTCTGTGCGCAGCTGGCGCAGGGTGTGATAGAGGAAGTTCTAAAACAGCACAGCATCGAAGGCCCCCTCAATGATTTGGCTAGAGATCAGCTGGTCCTTGGTGATAGCTGCCACAAAGCTCATCGAAAATTGCTATCTCTTAGTGGATTCCTTGGTGATTGAGAGATTTCGAGCCAAGACCCCGTAAGACCCTAACCGCTGGTTGACTTGTTGTTTCGCGATTGCGATGGGAGTATAGGTGAATGATGGTAAGGCCTCAACTGCATCGACTACAGCTTGGGTTGCTTGATTACTCCCCTTAATGGACTTAGGGAACTTAGAATCATCTATAAAAGTGTCAAAATCCATAGAATTTGCTTACCTTCCTGTCGATTCTCTGTGATTTCGCTGCTGCTTTGAGGCCTGCTGGACAGCTGCAAGCGTCGGGGAGTGATGCATGCCATATTTTCATTGCCATTCGCGCTCAATACCTCGCTGCCCTTGCGTTGAGTTGATTATAGTCTGAGACTGGCCAGGTTCTGGACCAATGGAGTGAGAACAGAAGCAGATTTGAGAGGGGTTTATGGTTAGCTGCTTGATTTCTTGGAGGAGCTCTATATTCTGATCGCGCTGAAGCGCTTCTGCAGGGATGTCTATTGAGCACTGCCCTCTGGGGCTTCTAGGATAGGTGACAGCTGAGTATACTTGTATTTGTCGCTGCATTTGACAGGGGTGGCAGCGATGCTTTACTCCTTAACATCAAAGATATGCTGTCTCTAGGCGGAAGATTTCCTCCGTAACTTTGGAAAGATCGATTTCGAGTTTGGCCTTGAAATTTTTGTGGAAAAATTCCAGATCCACCCACTATTCGTACAGAATTGACAATTTAGTCTTCTTAACCTACTATAGAACCCTTACCATCAGAATTGACATCTCTCGAGCTGCTGATGACGCTGTATTCAAATAGTTAAGCAAAAACAGCAATACTTACCCAGAGGTTCCCAGAATTGCTTGGGTCTCAGAATTTCAGCTTTCAGGTCACTTTCATCTTGAATTGAAACTTGGTCTTTCAAAAATGGGGTGTTCGGGGTCTTCATTTTATCATACTTTCTGGCCCCATTGATTATAGATGCGTTCGATTCGATGTTAGAGTAGCCAACCAGCATCTCGCCATACTGGATGACATCGTAGGTGACGAGAACCTCAGTCTTACCAACAGCAGGGGCCAGAGAGGAGCCAAATTATTGGTTTTCATTGTGAAGGGCAGCTGAATTGAAACTCCATTGCTTTGTAGGCATGTAATCGCTCCTGAAGATGGATTCATCCACTGATATGATCACTGCATCCTCCAAGAATAGCTGCGCGAGCACTCTTGACACCCAAAGCCTCTTCTCGTTGAAGGATGGGTCTCTATACTTCGCATTGGCGTTCTGGGCTTTGCCAAATAGTAAATGGAAACTTTCCTTGAGTACCTTCAATAGCGTAGCAACGCTGGGCACTGTTAAGTTCTTATATTCTTAGTCCTTACTCTGCAATTCAAGCAAGTTATCATGCAGGCGCCAGCCAGTGATCTTGTAGATGCCTTGCTGTTCAAGTATAGTAGCAATCGCCTTCAGCAACAGCGGGTTGCTCCGCGTATTCTTCCTCCCATTCTTGAGCTTTTGTTTTGGATTCAGCACTCTGTGCTCCACCTCATACTTGAACTTCTCGATTGCTTTGTATACAAATCGTCGATCCACACCCATCTCAAGTGCTAAATCCTTGGATTTCATGCACTCCACCTTGTATTGTTAAACCACTTAGATTTTCTTTAGCGCCAGCATCGCATCTCGGCGTTTCAGGTAAGGATTCTTGGAGGATCCATTCATTGATTAATGGTTTGAGTACTCACGATTTGATAAATCGAAAACCCCACCCTGCTCTTTCATGAAGTCTTGCAGGCTCTGCCATAGCTCATCGCTCTACTTGATCTGCAGGTTCTTTTGCAGTACATTAGAGTTTCTCTAGCCTGTATACTGCTATGGCTTTCTAATCATTCGAAGGAACTGTTCGAGGCCATAAAAAAGCTAGTCATCAGTGGCCAAACTTGAAATATCGAATAACAATGATACTGCTCACTCAACATTCTCCAATGGCACTCGTATGATTTGTCCACCCAGAATGCCCATCGTTGATGGCGGCACCTACCCATTGCTAAGGAGAGTACCTGAGGTGTAAGTGACCTTCAATGGCTTAGGAATTGAGGGGAAGTTGGTGCCCACCACGACCGATGTCAACTTGAGTATAGTCTTCTACTATGGCTTCAGCGCACTCTGCTTGATTTCCTCTAACTCTTGATTGCAGAGAAACCCAAAGTTCAGAATCGACTGCGATGAAAAGGAATTGTATGAATGTTCGCTACCAATCGATGATGTACTGAATGAATGTAACATTTCCAATAACTAAGTGCTGTTCCTTGTGAGGGGTTTATATATATTACAGTCTTTTAAAGTTTAATAGTTAATACTAATAACTCAAATCACACAAAAAAATCAAACCAATGAAAATCATTCTGAGATTTTGAACTATGATTTAAGTCCGATCTTTCAGAATTTTATAATTAATTTAATGATTTTCGAAGATTTCCTGCTTCCCACAGGAACTTTTAACTTATCCAACACCGATTTCGATAAACTCAGGCACATCTCTTCAGCTATGTAAGGGGATCGTGCCATCAGATTGATGCTGCAACATGCCAAAGTGACTGTGGAGTGCAAGAACTCCAAGCAAAACCTGGTCTTCAACTGTTCCTTGCTCGAATTCCTCGCATCAGGAAATCAATTCAACATCGCCTTACTCATGAAGAAGCTGATCCAGTGCAAAGGAATGAACCCTATCCTGACCGAGTACGTTTGCAAGCCAGCCAGTAACTTTGTCTCATAAATCATGAGTCAGGTTAGCATTAACACTGCCACTCAGTCTACGTTCACTCTCGCCGAGGCAGAAAAATTCCGCAAGGACATGGATGATTTGATTTAATCTCAAAAAATCAACATTCAGATCCAGAAAGGTTAAATTCAAAGCCAGACCAACTATACCATCAGTGGTAGTCCATTTTAAGTTGATTACCCTATGCCCGCAGACTACCAAGAGAAGAAGTTCACCAAGCCTACGACCAACTAAAATGTCAAGAGAGCCCTCAAGATTTCAGGACTCGAGATCAAAAATGATGTTGAACTTCTGAATGCTTTCAAAGCCAAGTACAACAATCCCGCAGAACAAGATTTTGTCAAGGAAATCGAGGCTTTGGCAGATGAAGCTGTGGTATAAGAAGCTGAGAGACTGAAGAAGACCTCAAGGGGACAAAGTGCAAACCCATCACCTACTAACCTCTACCTAAACCAGCAGCAAGCAGCCTAAACTCTTCGAAAAGTCGCACCCAAGTCAATCATTATGTTGAAGATGATGAGATGAGGATGATGATGATCAACAATCCCCCAAACAGATGAAGTAACGCGTGACCACTCCTTACAACCTGAGAAACATCCCCTCAGTGAAGAAGACCACCTTCGAAAGCGATTCCAAGAGCAAGTTTGCCAAATAAAGAGACTGCTATACCCCAGAGCCCTCAAGAAGCAGACTTCAAGCCAGAGAGAGCCCAGCTAAAAACAACCCTACAGTGTGAGAAAGAGCAGCAATTTGAACAACTCTGACCATTCAGAGGAAAGGGAGACTCGATATGACAGACATCACCAAAGCCAGACCAGGAAATCAGCTTATGGAAGCCAATTCAGCTGCGCTATGAGAGTTTCTAACTACGAACGACCTGCATGTGGTGTTACTGAAAGCATGATGAACATGAACTAAAGCGTTCCCCCAATCCTAATGATAATTCAATTGGGAATTGATTGAGGCAAAGCTAAAAGAGGACTATGAGACTATTCTCAAGAACACCATCGCGGAAGACCTGAAAACCTCTCACTACTTTGGAGATGTGATTTAACTTATCGCCCAGTTCGAAAAGAAATACGCGAAGAGTGATTGCTTCGGTGAGTTCCCTCTTCTGGAAATGCTTTAGAATTCCCAAAAAATGAACTCTGGACCCTGTGCTGTTGACTTCTTCTTTGCAAACAAAAAAGTGGTCTAATATCAACTTGAGATGAAAAGAAAATCTTGCTTCGTTGAAAAAGACCGAGAGGTTCAGCTAATTACTCAAACAACGTACAAGAGAATGCTTGGTAAGAGAGCTGAGTAAGTAGACCTTTCAGACGTGATAAAAGAAAATGAAAAGCAGAGAATAAAGAGACAGAAAACCTCTCTCAATTCACTCAACTAAAATAATATTGATGGTGGTGATCCCGATGACGGAAAAGAAGACCAGTAAATGCTTAATGTCAATGCCAATCAAAGCAGCTTGAGCAACACAGATACCCATTAAGTTCTCGCAAGAAATACCACCAGAAGACTCTAAGCTCAAATGTTGAGTAAGCATCTCAAAGCTAAGTCAAGGACAAGCTTGACATGATCCCCAGCCATTTCTTATTCACTCGCTGTTGGTATGTCAAGGAGAGATTTGAAGAGTTACTGCCCTCAGAATATTTCCAATACCCATTCATGATTCAGAAAGCTAATGAATGCTTTGAGTACATACAGGATAATTTCGAGTCTTCTTGGTACAATTACACTGGTTCTCCCTTCTTTAACGCTTCTGTTTACAGACTAATGTTTACTCCTCATCGATTCATCCATTAACCAAACAGAATCAAGGATTACCAGTACGGGACAAGCATGCATTCAATCCCAATGTAAACTTCTGCAGCAAAGTGCTCAATTGCCAACACTCGACTCCTTACCTCGACTAACTCATGCAGCTTGTGAACATCTTGAGCGATGGCCTGGTTTATATCGAAAGGAGATCATTCTGTATGCTACTATGTGCACTCTTCAAAGCAGCCCCCTAGCCTATTGTGAACCCCCTCTTCTTGAACCCCATGAAGTTTCCTCTCTTGCATGCTCTCGACTGGCTTGTCTTCGATGAGCTCTCTAGAACATATGTATTCAAAAGGCTCGGTACAATAGATTACAATAAGGCAAGTTTCTATGAGCTTGGCAGCTTCGGCCAATAGTTTTCGAATAACGAAAAGCTTTTCTCTGATTATCTAGACGACAGGAACTCTATCATTGTAGAGCTGATCTTCCATCAACGTGGTCGAGACATTCCTCAGTCAATATTCGGGGTCATCCGCAAGAATGCTGATAAATCATTGACGATCAAATCTTCGTACAGTAAAAAGACTGTGTTGATCCCCAAAAGTATCGATTCGAAGAATAATGAATTAAAAGAAGCTTGCCAGGTGTTTATACATGATTTTACTGAAGACCCCACGTTCCCTACAGGTATGAAGCAGGTATTCGAAGTGCGATTCTATGGGTGCAAGCTAAGATATGAAATGGAGAAGACTATTCTATACTAATACGACGATTTCCAATACAGGACTCGTTAATTCTTCGTGCGTTTCTTTTCTATGTAACATTTCCATTTGTCTAACTTAATTTATAGGTACTCATCAACTAATCTTCATCAGGCGTACATTGATTTGCATAGAGGAATTGATACCTTCAGAATCAAGTGATAAGACTCACCTATGAAAAAGCCTCGAAATGTGAGACATGGAAGGAAGTTCCGAATGACTTAGTCATTTACTACAAGACCCCACTTTCGACCTACAAGAATTTCGACTACATTATTGAATTCTTTGATAGATTTGCCAATAAATCTATTTAAGAACGCTCTGATATCTTAAGTAAGAATTTAATGCTAGCTAAATATTTTAGGGTAAATGCTCATAGGCTAAATAAAAAATGGTGTGTCTGTAGCTTAGAAGGGATATCCTAACAGGCCTCTAAGCATTATTAACACAATCTATCAGTTTAACACACTCGTCACCTTGGTCAAAAACCCTCCCAAAAATTCAGACCTTCGCACAAACTTAAGGAAAGATATTTTATTTGTGCAAAATTTACTCGAAAGTCTTCATGAAACTTTTATGGAACTTATCCATAAATATTACCCAGAGTATTTCAAGATTTATGAATCAACGTAAGCATATTTTAGATTAAAATTCTATAGTTATCTCTAACTGAAGGAGAATGAATTCCATCCTCTCGTAATGGCACTCAACTGGTCAATCCCTGATGATCTAAAGATTGTAATGGGTCTTATTCAAAGCCTCGCTGATTAAGCATAGAGAAATCCTCCTTGGCCAGATAATTATCTTTCAAAACAACAGAGATATGGTGACGAAATTTTTCTTGCCCTAAAAGACCAAGTAAAGAGACTTCCAATCAAAAATCTAGATGGACTGTCTGCCAGAGAATAAGCTCTGCTTGAGAACTCGCCATGGCTTCTCCACTTAGAAGCTTTCAAGAACAGGTTTTTGCACTACAGCTCCAAAAAGAATGACACTATTCAGTAAGTGGATTTAAATTCTAACATTTCTTTATAGGAAAGTGATTGTTAAACCCCCATCATTCTACATCAGAAAAGTTAACTAGCTTTCAAATGATCATGACAACGCTGTAATGTTTGAAGGACTTACACTCAACAGCATGATATAGATTAGTGATTCTGACTAAGATGTAGAAATGGAAGACGAAGACTTGATGCAGAGCTATAGACTTTCACAAACTCCCTCAAGGATTTCTAATTATGGACAGCCAAGCCAAGCAAATCCTTATCAGCAGTCCCATTCTATAAGATAGTCGCAAGCATTTGACAATGTACATGAGCAACACAGATAACAGTACCAGGACAAGATGCAAATCCAGCAAGTTGTCTCATCAGTGAACTAATTCTAGCAGAGAAATCCTACTGAAATTTATGGAACTACACCTATCGGAACATTTCCAAATTACCCCAATCAACAGTAATTCTATGAAGGAGTTGACCAAAACTACTCGTAAAACTATCACCAGCAAAGGGATTAGTAGTTGTATAGAGTGCCAACTAACATGAATCAGATGCAGCAGCAGCTTCCTTCAGGGTACAACTTAAACAGAAAGGAAATGTTTGGAAGCAATAAAAACTATGGCATGAATGATTTCTAGGGTCAGAAAAATTACCAGCAAGATGAAGGCTTCAAGTAAACTCAGAGCAGAGAAACGATTGGTAATGACATGTACAAGCATTACGCTGAAGATATTACCGGCAGATAGGAATAGAGACAAAGGTAAAAGTAGCTCTTACAACATAAAAAACTGCCAAAACTACTTGATTTTCCTTCTTAAAATCAAAGCAAAGAGGTCCTATCCTTAAACAGAGGGTAAGCTAACGCAAATGCTTCGAATTCAAGACTGGATAGCAATCAAACGGGTTCCAATTCAAGGTAGAGGCCATCAAGTGTTAAATAATTCGATACTGATGAAGATAAAACTTAGGTCATACTCGTGGATGATGAAAATTAACCAGATAAGGGACTCGGTACTTAAATTCAACAGATTGAACCAGACTAATAACACTCTATCAACTAAGGTTAACTCCTTGGTGATGGAAATGTTCCATAAACTAACTCTTAAGGTTGCAATGACACGTGGGGTAAGAAGCATGATGGAACAATTCCAAGTCTTTATGATGATATCTCAGACGAAAATACGGGATTGTAAAATTAAAACCATGGTTACGGCCAACAAAACGCTGGTCTTAATCAGGGGATGATGACGTCTGAGGACCAATAACAGTAAATATTCAATAGTATGGAGAAACCTGAGGCTGGGAATTCTTTATTTGGTAATACTTCTACCAATCGTGGGCAGAATCAATTTGGGGTTATACCTCAGTAAAACTTGAACCAGTTACCTGGTAGTTCCCATCATGAGACTTCTACCAGTGATGGCACGACTAGTAAGGGTATTACTCCTCAGAGATCTGACCTTTTAAGCAGATCTGCGCTACAGCCTCACCTCAAGAAGCAGCAAACTAGTATCATGAGACCCAAACCTAAATAGACTTCTCAACCCCAGTCACATGATGAAACTCAGTAGAAGCAGATGAGTGAAGTAGAAAATGCTTCAAGAGAGCAAGCTCACATTGACCAAGCTGTTGGAGATCAAGCTAAGGCTGACCAGGCTGCCAAAGATCAAGCTGCAAGAGACTAAGCTCCCATTGACCAAGTCGTTGGAAATCAAGAAGCAGAAGAAGATGTTTAAGAGTAGAATAATTAATGAGATTATGATGAAGCTGTTAACCTGAAATGATGTTCACACCTAAGGGCAGCTTGGATCAACAGACTCCTTATATTTTGTTATATTCAAGCATTTATTTCATAGATTTTATATTGAATAAAACTTAAACTTTACAACTGTACATTTAGGATGTCTAAATCTTTCTCATCTAAAGTCTACTATTCATTAATTACTTTCTATAATTCACTTCTCATGCCCATCAACCGCTTTGCTTTGCAGAGTGCATTAAAATGCCTGAATTCCCTTCACACTACAACAGTGCTTTATATTCTAATTCCCCACTTATTAATTATTAGTAAATTAAAAACCAGGACGCACACATGAAACAGCTAAACTACAGAGACAAGCAGAACGAACCGCTCAGGCTGCAATTCGTCTACCAGCACAACACGCCCAATGCTTACCAGGTGTAGGTGTACAGGAAACGCAAGTATCTGCAGCAAGATGATGCTCGAGGTGGAGAACCATAAAGGCGACCTCTTCTGCAAGTGCGAGGGAATTCAACATCAGTGTAAAGGCTGGAGCCGAGTTCAAACTTACAGTGGCCTCCTCAAACAACGACCCAGTGAGAGTGCTTATCACTCCTACCGATGGCGAGTCCTACATGCTTTCTAGCTGTGCTTGATCAGCAGGAGGCATTGCAGCTGATGCTAGTGAGAGAGGAGGGGCACTTGAGAGCAGAGCCTTCAGATGATATAGAGTCTTTGATTTAATTTACGTTATTTAATACCTAATTCACTTCCTAATTCACTCTCGATGTAACTCATCGAATATTAATTTCACACGCATATAAAACTTTAATTCACTGCTTCAATCGTCGTGATCTGCTGAACTGAGGATGCCTCACTGCTGGGCTGGTTTGCTGGTGAATTCTCTGTGCTGATGATGCTTAGCATGCCTGAAACGTGGAAGTGGAGAGTGCGATGCTATATGTGCTGTGCTAGATTGCTATGATTACTACAACTCTCTATTTTGAGTCATCGCACTCCGCGATTTGTGCCTTGACCAAGCTACAATTGTAAGTATCTGCCTATATCATTAACAATATACAGAAGACTTGGGTCTGCGTTGCAGTTGGAGCCGCTGGTGTGAGCTGCTTGCTTCGCATGCTAAAGTTAATGTTCAATGGGTACTCTCTGCTTAGAAGGTAAGCATTTCAACTTGCTTCTCATTACAATGCCAGTTAATCCAGTATAGGATCGAGCTTTACGATGCAGCTCTGCTGAACACTTATTGAGCTGGTGAGTTTCTTGTGGAGGGAGGGAGGGCAAAGAAGCGTGAAGTAGGATAAGTAGGTAACCTTCATTCCTTAACTTGCACAGAGTGCCAGCCATAGGGGCTGAGGATGAGTGGGTGTTAAAGCAGAATTACAGAACTTGGGCAGCGATTTCTAAACTACTACTCACTTTTGGCTTAGAAATTCAAGTAAGTCAAATCAAATTAATTTCAAGACCCCAAAACATGCTTATCATTTTTTCTAAAGGGTTTTGGGTTTTAGACCTTGCACATGACACTATCAAAGTAATTTAAGAACATCGAGTGTAAGTTTCAAGATTTTATTATATAATATAGGCAGGAAGAAAATTACTTAACTAAGAGAGGCTACCATCTGAGTTTTAAGAATCAAACTTTAGTTTAATACTTCCAGTAATAATTAAAATCAAGATAATTTAACAAAACTTTTGATTTCGAAAATCTTCAAAGATTATCAAAGATTTTAGTAAATAATGAGAATAAAAGTATAAATGCCAAGTTAGCAGCCAGCCCTCGCCCAGCAATAAACTGAGCTCAGACCAGCCGTGAGGAAAATGAGAAGATAAAGACAAAAGAGGGAGGTTCAGACAATAAAACCCTAAACATCAAAAGGTGGCCACCTATATCAACTCAGACAAAATCAAAAGTGCCGAAGCGCGTAAAGAGGGTGCATTAAGCTCGTAAGTTGGGTGCATTAAGCTCGTAAGTTGAGTGCCGAAGCGCGTGAGGGTGAATAAAGCTCGTAAAGTGAGTGCCGTAGCGCGTTATTAGTAATTCAAAGTAGTAAATCTCTTTGTGGGGAGTTCCACCCCACCTCTCTATCCAACCTTGAACCTATAATTAAAACTATTAAGAAGTAAAAGTTAATAATTAAACTTGGAAAAATACTTACCTTATCTTTAAAAATCTCTG
>ARYC01017062.1:0-23303 GCA_000711775.1 Oxytricha trifallax
TACTTGTATTTGTCGCTGCATTTGACAGGGGTGCAGCGATGCTTTACTCCTTTACATCAAAGATATGCTGTCTCTAGGCGGAAGATTTCCTCCGTAACTTTCTAAAGATCGATTTCGAGTTTGGCCTTGAAATCTTTTATGGAACAATTCCAGATCCAGCCACTATTCGTGCAGTATTGCCAATTTAGTCTTCTTAACCTACTACAGAACCCTTACCATCAGATTTGACATCTCTCGAGCTGCTGATGACGCTGTATTCAAATAGTCAAGCAAAAACAGCAATACTTACTCGAGGTTCCCAGAATTGCTTGGGGTCTCAAAATTTCAGCTTTCAGGTCACTTTCATCTTGAATTGAAACTTGGTCTTTCAAAAATGGGGTGGTGTTCGGGGTCTTCATTTTATCATACTTTCTGGCCCCATTGATTATAGATGTGTTCGATTCGATGTTAGAGTTGCCAACTAGCATCTCGCCATACTGGATGACATCGTCGGTGACGAGAACCTCAGTCTTACCAACAGCAGGGGCCAGAGAGGAGTCAAATTATTGGTTTTCATTGTGAAGGGCAGCTGAATTGAAACTCCATTGCTTTGTAGGCATGTAATCGCTCCTGAAATTGGATTCATCCACTGATATGATCACTGCATCTTCCAAGAATAGCTGCGCGAGCAGCTTGACACCCAAAGCCTCTTTTCGTTGAAGGATGGGTCTCTATACTTCGCATTGGCGTTCTGGGCTTTGCCAATTCGTAAATGGAAACTTTCCTTGAGTACCTTTAATAGCGTAGCAACGCTGGGCACTGTTAGGTTCTTATATTCTTAGTCCTTACTCTGCAATTCAACCAAGTTATGATGCAGGCGCCAGCCAGTGATCTTGTAGATGCCTTGCTGTTCAAGTATAGTAGCAATCGCCTTCAGCAACAGCGGTTGCTCCGCGTATTCTTCCTCCCATTCTTGAGCTTTTGTTTTGGATTCAGCACTCTGTGCTCCACCTCATACTTGAACTTCTCGATTGCTTTGTATACAAATCGTCGATCCACACCCATCTCAAGTGCTAAATCCTTGGGTTTCATGCCCTCCACCTTGTATTGTTAAACCACTTAGATTTTCTTTAGCGCCAGCTTCGCATCTCGGCGTTTCAGGTAAGGATTCTTGGAGGATCCATTCATTGGTTAATGGTTTGAGTACTCACGATTTGATAAATCGAAAACCCCACCCTGCTCTTTCATGAAGTCCTGCAGGCCTTACCACAGCTAATCTTTCTACTTTATCTGCAGGTTCTTATGCATTACATTAGAGTTTCTCTACCCTGTATGCTGTTATGGCTTTCTAATCATACGAAGGTACTGCTCAAGGCCATAACAAAGCTAGTCATCAGTTGCCAAACTTGAAATATCGACTGACGATGATACTGCTCACTCAACATTGTCCAATGGCAGTCGTATGATTTGTCCACCCAGAATTCCCATCGTTGATGGCGGCACCTACCAATTGTTAAGGAGAGTACCTGAGGTGTAAGTGAGCTTCAATGGCTTAGGAATTGAGGGGAAGTTGGTGCCCAGCACGACCGATGTCCACTTGAGTATAGTCTTCTACTATGGCTTCAGCGCACTCTGCTTGATTTCCTCTAACTCTTGATTGCAGAGAAACCCAAAGTTCAGAATCGACTGCGATGAAAAGGAATTGTATGAATGTTCGCTACCAATCGATGATGTATTGAATGAATGTAACATTTCCAATAACTAAGTGCTGTTCCTTGTGAGGGGTTTATATATATTACAGTCTTTTAAAGTTTAATAGTTAATACTAATAACTCAAATCACACTAAAAAATCAAACCAATGAAAATCATTCTGAGATTTTGAACTATGATTTAAGTCCGATCTTTCAGAATTTTATAATTAATTTAATGATTTTCGAAGATTTCCTGCTTCCCACAGGAACTTTTAACTTCTCCAACACCGATTTCGATAAACTCAGGCACATCTCTTCAGCTATGTAAGGGGATCGTGCCATCAGATTGATGCTGCAACATGCCAAAGTGACTGTGGAGTGCAAGAACTCCAAGCAAAACCTGGTCTTCAACTGTTCCTTGCTCGAATTCCTCTCATCAGGAAATCCATTCAACATCGCCTTACTCATGAAGAAGCTGATCCAGTGCAAAGGAATGAACCCTATCCTGACCGAGTACGTTTGCAAGCCAGCCAGTAACTTTGTCTCATAAATCATGAGTCAGGTTAGCATTAACACTGCCACTCAGTCTACGTTCACTCTCGCCGAGGCAGAATAATTCCGCAAGGACATGGATGATTTGATTTAATCTCAAAACATCAACATTCAGATCCAGAAAGGTTCAATTCAAAGCCAGACCAACTATACCATCAGTGGTAGTTCATTTTAAGTTGATTACCCTATGCCCGCAGACTACCAAGAGAAGAAGTTCACCAAGCCTACGACCAACTAAAATGTCAAGAAAGTCCTCAAGATTTCAGGACTCGAGATCAAAAATGATGTTGAACTTCTGAATGCTTTCAAAGCCAAGTACAACGATCCCGCAGAACAAGATTTTGTCAAGGAAATCGAGGCTTTGGCAGATGAAGCTGTGGTATAAGAAGCTGAGAGACTGAAGAAGACCTCAAGGGGACAAAGTGCAAACCCATCACCTACTAACCCTCTACCTAAACCAGCAGCAAGCAGCCTAAACTCTTCGAAAAGTCGCACCCAAGTCAATCATTTTGTTGAAGATGATGATGATGATGAGGATGATGATGATCAACAATCCCCCAGACAGATGAAGTAACGCGTGACCACTCCCTATAACCTGAGAAACATCCCCTCAGTGAAGAAGACCACCTTCGAAAGCGATTCCAAGAGCAAGTTTGCCAAATAAAGAGACTGCTATACCCCAGAGCCCTCAAGAAGCAGACTTCAAAGCCAGAGAGAACCCAGCCAAAAGCAACCCTACAGTGTGAGAAAGAGCAGCAATTTGAACAACTCTGACCATTCAGAGGAAAGGGAGACTCGATACGACAGACATCGCCAAAGCCAGACCAGGAAATCAGCTTATGGAAGCCAATTCAGCTGCGCTATGAGAGTTTCTAACTACGAACGACCTGCATGTGGTGTTACTGAAAGCATGATGAACATGAACTAAAGCGTTCCCCCAATCCTAATGATAATTTCAATTGGAATTGATTGAGGCAAAGCTAAAAGAGGAATATGAGACTATTCTCAAGAACACCATCGCGGAAGACCTGAAAACCTCTAACTACTCTATAGATGTGATTTAACTTATCACCCAGTTCGAAAAGAAATACGCGAAGAGTGATTGCTTCGGTGAGTTCCCTCTTCTGGAAATGCTTTAGAATTCCCAAAAAATGAACTCTGGAACCTGTGCTGTTGACTTCTTCTTTGCAAACAAAAAAGTGGTCTAATATCAACTTGAGATGAAAAGAAAATCTTGCTTCGTTGAAAAAGACCGAGAGGTCCAGCTAATTACTCAAACAACATACAAGAGAATGCTTGGTAAGAGAGCTGAGTAAGTAGACCTTTCAGACGTGATAAAAGAAAATGAAAACCAGAGAATAAAGAGACAGAAAACCTCTCTCAATTCACTCAACTAAAATAATATTGATGGTGGTGATCCCGATGACGGAGAAGAAGACCAGTAAATGCTTAATGTCGATGCCAATCAAGGCAGCCTTGAGCAACACAGATACACATTAAGTTCTAGCAAGAAATACCACCAGAAGACTCTAAGCTCAAATGTTGAGTAAGCATCTCAAAGCTAAGTCAAGGACAAGCTTGACATGATCCCCAGCCATTTCTTATTCACTCGCTGTTGGTATGTCAAGGAGAGATTTGAAGAGTTACTGCCCTCGGAATATTTCCAATACCCATTCATGATTCAGAAAGCTAATGAATGCTTTGAGTACATACAGGATAATTTCGAGTCTTCTTGGTACAATTACACTGGTTCTCCCTTCTTTAACGCTTCTGTTTACAGACTAATGTTTACTCCTCATCGATTCATCCATTAACCAAACAGAATCAAGGATTACCAGTACAGGGACAAGCATGCATTCAATCCCAATGTAAACTTCTGCAGCAAAGTGCTCAATTGCCAACACTCGACTCCTTACCTTGACTAACTCATGCAGCTTGTGAACCTCTTGAGCGATGGCCTGGTTTATATCGAAAGGAGATCATTCTGTATGCTACTATGTGCACTCTTCAAAGCAGCCCCCTAGGCTATTGTGAACCCCCTCTTCTTGAACCCCATGAAGTTTCCTCTCTTGCATGCTCTCGACTGGCTTGTCTTAGATGAGTTCTCTAGAACATATGTATTCAAAAGGCTCGGTACAATAGATTACAATAAGGCAAGTTTCTATGAGCTTGGCAGCTTCGGCCAATAGTTTTCTGATAACGAAAAGCTTTTCTCTGATTATCTAGACGACAGGAACTCTATCATTGTAGAGCTGATCTTCCATCAACGTGGTCGAGACATTCCTCAGTCAATATTCGGGGTCATCCGCAAGAATGCTGATAAGTCATTGACGATCAAATCTTCGTACAGTAAAAAGACTGTGTTGATCCCCAAAAGTATCGATTCGAAGAATAATGAATTGAAAGAAGCTTGCCAGGTGTTTATACATGATTTTACTGAAGACCCCGCGTTCTCTACAGGTATGAAGCAGGTATTCGAAGTGCGATTCTATGGGTGCACGCTAAGATATGAAATGGAGAAGACTGTTCTATACTAATACGACGATTTCCAATACAGGGCTCGTTAATTCTTCGTGCGTTTCTTTTCTATGTAACATTTCCATTTGTCTAACTTAATTTATAGGTACTCATCAACTAATCTTCATCAGGCGTACATTGATTTGCATAGAGGAATTGGATACCTTCAGAATCAAGTGATAAGACTCACCTATGAAAAAGCCTCGAAATGTGAGACATGGAAGGAAGTTCCGAATGACTTAGTCATTTACTACAAGACCCCACTTTCGACCTACAAGAATTTCGACTACATTATTGAATTCTTTGATAGATTTGCTAATAAATCTATTTAAGAACGCTCTGATATCTTAAGTAAGAATTTAATGCTAGCTAAATATTTTAGGGTAAATGCTCATAGGCTAAATACATAATGATGTATATGTAGCTTAGAAGGGATATCCTAACAGGCCTCTAAGCATTATAACTCAATCTATCAGTTTAACACACTCGTCACCTTGGTCAAAAACCTTCCCAGAAATTCAGAGCTTCGCACAACCTCAAGGAAAGATCTTTTATTGGCACAGGATGTACTCGAAAGTCTTCATGAAACTTTTATGGAACTTATCCATAAATATTACCAAGAGTATTTCAAGATTTATGAATCAACGTAAGCATATTTTAGATTAAAATTCTATAGTTATCTCTAACTGAAGGAGAATGAATTCCATCCTCTCGTAATGGCACTCAACTGGTCGATCCCTGATGATCTAAAGATTGTAATGGGTCTTATTCAAAGCCTCGCTGATTAAGCATAGAGAAATCCTCCTTGGCCAGATAATTATCTTTCAAAACAACAGAGATATGGTGACGAAATTTTTCTTGCCCTAAAAGACCAAGTAAAGAGACTTCCAATCAAAAATCTAGATGGACTGTCTGCCAGAGAATAAGCTCTGCTTGAGAACTCGCCATGGCTTCTCCACTTAGAAGCTTTCAAGAACAGGTTTTTGCACTACAGCTCCAAAAAGAATGACACTCTTCAGTAAGTGGATTTAAATTCTAACATTTCTTTATAGGAAAGTGATTGTTAAACCCCCATCATTCTACATCAGAAAAATTAACTAGCTTTCAAATGATCATGACAACGCTGTAATGTTTGAAGGACTTACACTCAACAGCATGATATAGATTAGTGATTCTGACTAAGATGTAGAAATGGAAGACGAAGACTTGATGCAGAGCTATAGACTTTCACAAACTCCCTCAAGGATTTCTAATTATGGACAGGCAAGCCAAGCAAATCCTTATCAGCAGTCCCATTCTATAAGATAGTCGCAAGCATTTGACAATGTACATGAGCAACATAGATAACAGTACCAGGACAAGATGCAAATCCAGCAAGTTCTCTCATCAGTGAACTAATTCTAGCAGAGAAATCCTACTGAAATTTATGGAACTACACCTATCGGAACATTTCCAAATTACCCCAATCAACAGTAATTCTATGAAGGAGTTGACCAAAACTACTCGTAAAACTATCACCAGCAAAGGGATTAGTAGTAGTATAGAGTGTCAACTAACATGAATCAGATGCAGCAGCAGCTTCCTTCAGGGTACAACTTAAACAGAAAGGAAATGTTTGGAAGCAATAAAAACTATGGCATGAATGATTTCTAGGGTCAGAAAAATTACCAGCAAGATGAAGGCTTCAAGTAAACTCAGAGTAGAGAAACGATTGGTAATGACATGTACAAGCATTACGCTGAAGATATTACCCACAGATAGGAATAGAGACAAAGGTAAAAGTAGCTCTTACAACATAAAAAACTGCCAAAACTACTTGATTTTCCTTCTTAAAATCAAAGAAAAGAGGTCCTATCCTTAAACAGAGGGTAAGCTAACGCAAATGCTTCGAATTCAAGACTGGATAGCAATCAAACGGGTTCCAATTCAAGGTAGAGGCCATCCAGTGTTAAATAATTCGATACTGATGAAGATAAAACTTAGGTCATACTCGTGGATGATGAAAATTAACCAGATAAGGGACTCGGTACTTAAATTCAACAGATTGAACCAGACTAATAACACTCTATCAACTAAGGTTAACTCCTTGGTGATGGAAATGTTCCATAAACTAACTCTTAAGGTTGCAATGACACGTGGGGTAAGAAGCATGATGGAACAATTCCAAGTCTTTATGATGATATCTCAGACGAAAATACGGGATTGTAAAATTAAAACCATGGTTACGGCCAACAAAACGCTGGTCTTAATCAGGGGATGATGACGTCTAAGGACCAATAACAGTAAGTATTCAATAGTATGGGGATATCTGAGGCTGGGAATTCTTTATTTGGTAATACTTCTACCAATCGTGGGCAGAATCAATTTGGGGTTATACCTCAGTAAAACTCGAACCAGTTACCTGGTAGTTCCCATCATGAGACTTCTACCAGTGATGGCACGACTAGTAAGGGTATTACTCCTCAGAGATCTGACCTTTTAAGCAGATCTGCGCTACAGCCTCACCTCAAGAAGCAGCAAACTAGTATCATGAGACCCAAACCTAAATAGACTTCTCAATCACAGTCACATGATGAAACTCAGTAGAAGCAGATGAGTGAAGTAGAAATTGCTTCAAGAGAGCAAGCTCACATTGACCAAGCCGTTGGAGATCAAGCTAAGGCTGACCAGGCTGCCAAAGATCAAGCTGCAAGAGACTAAGCTCCCATTGACCAAGTCGTTGGAAATCAAGAAGCAGAAGAAGATGTTTAAGAGTAGAATAATTAATGAGATTATGATGAAGCTGTCAACCTGAAATGATGTTCACACCTAAGGGCAGCTTGGATCAACAGACTCCTTATATTTTGTTATATTCAAGCATTTATTTCATAGATTTTATATTGATAAAACTTAAACTTTACAACTGTACACATTTAGGATGTCTAAATCTTTCTCATCTAAAGTCTACTATTCATTAATTACTTTCTATAATTCACTTTTCATGCCCATCAACCGCTTTGCTTCGCAGAGTGCGTTAAAATGCCTGAATTCCCTTCACACTACAACAGTGCTTTATATTCTAATTCCCACTTATTAATTATTAGTAAATTAAAAACCAGGACGCACACATGGAACAGCTAAACTACAGAGACAAGCAGAACGAACCACTCAGGCTGCAATTCGTCTACCAGCACAACACGCCCAATGCTTACTAGGTGCAGGTGTACAGGAAACGCAAGTATCTGCAGCAAGACGATGCTTTCGAGGTGGAGAACCATAAAGGCGACCTCTTCTGCAAGTGCGAGGAATTCAACATCAGTGTAAAGGCTGGAGCCGAGTTCAAACTTACAGTGGCCTCCTCAAACAACGACCCAGTGAGAGTGCTTATCACTCCTGCCGATGGCGAGTCCTACATGCTTTCTAGCTGTGCTTGATCAGCAGGAGGCATTGCAGCTGATGCTGGTGAGA
The DNA here is from genome assembly GCA_000711775.1 of Oxytricha trifallax. Classification (NCBI taxonomy): domain Eukaryota; phylum Ciliophora; class Spirotrichea; order Sporadotrichida; family Oxytrichidae; genus Oxytricha; species Oxytricha trifallax. The sequence goes on from ARYC01017062.1 coordinate 8,188, forward strand.
GAGGAGGGGCACTTGAGAGCAGAGCCTTCAGATGATATAGAGTCTTTGATTTAATTTACGTTATTTAATACCTAATTCACTTCCCTAATTCACTCTCGATGTAACCCATCGAATATTAATTTCACACGCATATAAAACTTTAATTCACTGCTTCAATCGTCGTGATCTGCTGAACTGAGGCTGCCTCACTGCTGAGGCTGGTTTGCTGGTGAATTCTCTGTGCTCATGATGCTTAGCATGCCTGCAACGTGGAAGTGGAGAGTGCGATGCTATATGTGCTGTGCTAGATTGCTATGATTACTACAACTCTCTACTTTGTGTCATCGCACTCCGCGATTTGTGCCTTGACCAAGCTACAATTGTAAGTATCTGCCTATATCATTAACAATATACAGAAGACTTGGGTCTGCGTTGCAGTTGGAGCAGCTGGTGTGAGCTGCTTGCTTCGCATGCTAAAGTTACTGTTCAATGGGTACTCTCTGCTTAGAAGGTAAGCATTTCAACTTGCTTCTCATTACAATGCCAGTAAATCCAGTATAGGATCGAGCTTTACGATGCAGCTCTGCTGAACACTTATTGAGCTGGTGAGTTTCTTGTGGAGGGAGGGAGGGCAAAGAAGCGTGAAGTAGGATAAGTAGGTAAGCTTCATTCCTTAACTTGCACAGAGTGCCAGCCATAGGGGCTGAGGATGAGTGGGTGTTAAAGCAGAATTACAGAACTTGGGCAGCGATTTCTAAACTACTACTCACTTTTGGCTTAGAAATTCAAGTAAGTCAAATCAAATTAATTTCAAAACCCCAAAACATGCTAATAATTTTTTCTAAAGGGTTTTGGGTTTTAGCCTTGCACATGACGACATCAAAGTAATTTAAGAACAGAGAGTGTAAGTTTCAAGATTTTATTATATAATATAGGCAGGAAGAAAATTACTTAACTAAGAGAGGCTACCATCTGAGTTTTAAGAATCAAACTTTAGTTTAATACTTCCAGTAATAATTAAAATCAAGATAATTTAACAAAACTTTTGATTTCGAAAATCTTCAAAGATTATCAAAGATTTTAGTAAATAATGAGAATAAAAGTATAAATGCCAAGTTAGCAGCCAGCCCTCGCCCAGCAATAAACTGAGCTCAGACCAGCCGTGAGGAAAATGAGAAGATAAAGACAAAAGAGGGAGGTTCAGACAATAAAACCCTAAACATCAAAAGGTGGCCACCTAAAATCAAATCAGACAATCGTAAGAGTGCGAAAAGCGCGCGTAAGGGTGCATAAAGCTCGTAAGTTGGGTGCATTAAGCGCGTAAGTTGAGTGCATTAAGCTCGTAAGTTGAGTGCCGAAGCGCGTAATTAAATGAATCATTAGGATTTATCTTAATGTGGGGAGTTCCACCCCACCTCTCTCTCCAACCTTGAACCTATAATTAAAACTATTAAGAAGTAAAAGTTAATAATTAAACTTGGAAAAATACTTACCTTATCTTTAAAAATCTTTGCTCATGTAGTGAAATTGTAAGATCTCTGCTGCTGCTGCCGTCCTCTGAGTTCTTCAACTTCTGAATCTAAAATAATTAAAAATAAATAAATGTAAATAAGAAATAATTGGAACGATACTTACCTTAGTTAAATTGAACTTGATCTTCTGCTGCTCCTCTACTGTTGCTGAATCTAAAAGAGTTTAATACATCAAAATATGAAGACAAATTGTGGTGGCCACCACAAACTAATAATGATCTACGAAAATCAAACCAAAAATTTTAATTATTATAACAATAATTAATTCTAACTTTACTTTAGTAAAATTATTCAGCAAATATTCGGAATTTTCGCGAATTTTCGGAGGCTAAGCCTCTATAATTATTTTTTAGAAAGTTGGAGAACCGATGGTTGGTTCAATAGTTGTAAATCTAGCTGCTTCTAGCTCAAATTTGCGCTATTGTTACTTAGTTTTAACTTTTAGTTATACTACTTTAGTTTTTATAGCTCCTCGAGCAACTTTGATAATTTGAGCTTTACTTGTAAAATTTTGACTTTGACTTTATAAAACTTTGACTTCAAGTAAACTTGACTTTAAAACCCAGCAATCCTAAGCTCTGTAAGAGACTCTCACTTCAAGGGCTGGGGTACATACCCTGAAGGCCGAAGTGGCGTAAGACCTCTCAGGCTGTATCCTCGCCGAGGGCTTTGCAGGGCTGTTGCTGGTACGTGTACTTGTACTTAAAGTTTTGGGGTGGAACTTAAAGGCTGGTCTGAGTTTACCTAACTTAAAAGCAACTTTTACTTAAAGTAAAGGAAAAGTTCCAGGGATTGGTAAGTACTATTCATATTCTTAACTTCTTCTACTACTATAGGTCATCAGCAGGTGAGATCTCTTCAGCAGCTCACGTGTTTATGGGTTACTTCTTGTGTTGCTTGTTTGTTAGTTTTAAACTTCGTTTCTTCGTTGCCCAAGCTAAGTGGTGGCTAGGTTTATACCTGGCTCACAGTGATATAGTTGTTTGTTTACTTCATAGTTTAAGTCTTTAGGGTTTTTGAGTGGCTATGACCTGACTCTGACAACTATATTTATCTGTCGAGAGGTCCTCTAGCCAGAGCAGCCAATCTCTGGTGTTTATTGCACTGGGGAAGGGTTGCTTGAAAGCAATCGAGCCTTAGCGAGGCATGTTTGAATAGTTATAGCATTAATTTTAAGTAATATTCTTCACTTTAACCTTAAATTCTAATCCATAGCCTGACTTTTGGGCTGGTCTACTGCCCTCTAGGCTAACCCTATCATCTCTACCATATCCTAATGTTATTTTCTTATCAAAAGCACCAATACCTAGTTATCCTAACAAAATTTCCGAAATTCAGGTGGAGGGGTCATAAAGTTAGCCAAGCCAAAGTGCTGTTCCGGAAAAGTTCCGTATTCTAGGTCTTAAGGCCAAATAAGTCCAAATAAGACCCCATTTGCCTGGTATTTGAAGCCTATCACATCCCATATTGCTCAGTCTGCCCTATAGTCACTTGTTATTAGTAATGAACAATGTTATCAATGCTTATGATCAATTAGCTATCATAGAGATCACATGGGGTAGAGCTGGGCTGGACTCAAGGGGTGAGGAGGAGGCACTTTTTTGAAAATTTCAAGGCCAAAATGGCCGTTAGGACCGCCCTGACATTTCAAGATGGGATATAGCCACTCCCACCACCAATCGGCTTCTTTCCTTCTATCTCGTCGATCTAGAGTGTATTAGCGATGTTTGGGTTGGGATGGTGGGATGGGGAGGAGATTGGAAAATAATTTTTGTAAAATCATACAAGTCATACTCTATAATCCGTTAGAGATAGTATAGGCACTTTCAAACTTGGAATTGAAAATAATTCGACCCCCCCTCTAAATCCGCGGTTCCTCAACTCTAAAACCAACTTTTTTTATGTTTCTGTAGTGAGGCTTGGATTTCTAGACGACTGGGAGTGGTTTGGGGTCGATCTGAGACTCAAGGTTGGACCTCATGGTGCATCCGGGGGAAATGAGGAGGTCCCTGAAAAGTGGCCTCAGATCAGAAATTGGGGCCACCGACCTACCGATCTGAGGGGGTTCAAAAATATGGTTGGCAAAGCCAACAAAACTCCCAAACCCCAAACCCCTGATAGTTGATTGATTGATTTTGAATGAGTATGAGATGATTAAATATAGTGTTGAGTGATTAAAGAGAGTAATGTGAGAGGTTGGGGGTATAATGAGATTTATGAGTAGATAAGAGGGGTATGTTTAATAATTTATAGTTAAAATCTAAAATCTGAATTCAATTTTTATAACTAAGTTCCAAATCACAAAATTTCCACTCAATTCGCTGACCACTCCAGCAATTCGATGAATATTGGGCAATGATGGCAAAAATCGTCAATGGCCAGCCGCAATGATGATGGGTTGCGGCATCTACCCAGCAATAGGTGTAAATTAATGGTTGGACTTACCTTATTCATGGCTCTGGTAAGTTATATATATATATTGCTCTTAAACCCAAAACTCTTTATATACTTTACCAATTTCTATTTAGACGGAAAATTTCCACTACAGTAAAGACTGCTTCTCAGCAGTTATGAATCTCTGCCAACTATCTCCCTATAATATTAATTTAAATGTTAAGGTATCAGTTGAAGCAAGCCAGCAACCAGAGCAGCAACCAACTCTCAAAGTAAGGATTCCCTTCTTATTTATTAACTTTAGATATGCAAAATCGTAGAGCCAGTTCGACCAACTTCCTTGCCAAGTTTGTGGCAAATGGATGCTTAAACGCACAATGAGCAGACACCATCAACGCATGCACAAGCCCTTAATCATAGAAGACTCTGACGCTGAAGAAGTCGTGATTGACACTGCTATTCCTAATTTTGCCCCATCTTCATTTATGAATACTTAAGCTGGCCTTCGACTATTGGGAGTCAAGGAAAATCAACTTGAGGAATCCAAACAACCCCAAGTGATGACTGGCTCTACTATCGACACTGCCTATGATTTCTTCAACTATCCTGAGCCCCAAGTCAAGTTAATGAAATTCGATCTCATGCTAAAGGATCACTGGAACCTTTCACAATCTCTACTCCCATTTACCTTGCTAGAGATTCCAGACAAATCAGTAAGACATTGATTTTAAATCCATATGTAGGTGAGCATAATGAAGGCAGTTGCTATTTTGGAAGACACTGCGACGGCTTGATTGAACGTAAGCTTAACATCGTATTGATGCTGCAACCAGAGCAGCTGCTTGAGCTAAGAAACATGGTCTATAACACAGCTTACCTCTCATTACTAAATAAGCGTTATGGCGAGGTCGCCACTGGTAAGAATTATTCTATCTCTCACCAAGGACTATAGAGAAAATGCCTGAGAAGTACTTAAAGATTTTCAACCCTTTGAAAGCCACAGTGTTCCAAAGCTATTTAAATGGCCAGCTCCGTAAGAGCTTCAGTAAGCTATTCCATTCCTTTATCGACGAATACAATTGCGATGTGAGCGAGTAGCTTTCATATTTCAAAGTTCTAAGTGATATCCAAGTTGACGTGTTTGAATTCTTGAAAGTTGACAAGTTCCCAGTCGTCGAGTTCAACACCTCTATTGTTTGGAAGCCTGGCAAGTTCTAGCGCAATCGCAAGTCGAAAACTTTGTGCAATCCTTCGAGACACGCTATTAATTCAACACGAGCATTGACAACTCAGGGGGTGCGAATTGCCATGATACTTCAATCGCTGGTCAACTTCTTCGTTGACATTCCTTGCAGACCCCAAACTTAAAGATTCATGTGCCTGAATATCTTACTCGATAAATGGTTGAAGGAGAACAAATCCATGAGGAGTGTGGGTTATAAATGCACCAAAGCATCAAGACTTCTTGCTGTAGCAAGGGAGCTGGAGGATCAGATGTGGGTTTTGCTTGACCCCAAGGCCGTAGTACTCAAGAGTAATGATGCTGAGAAGCTAGAAAGGAAGGTGTATCCCGATATTGAAGATTAAGTTATAGCACAGCCCAAGTTGAAGCCCAGACTTTAAAAGCAATTGGACAAGGCAAAGAAGGCTCTCAACCTCCCCGATATGACTGCTGGCAATAAGTGCAAACCAACCACCACCTACTATGTCAAACTCTACTCTAAGGAACTCTGGGTATACGATTGCAGCTGCAGAATCCACAAGCTTCATTTTTGAGAACAAGTTGCCTGAGTCCTGAGTACTAGATATGCCAAATCTCCTAAACCCCCACTTGAAAAATAATCAAAACATAAAAATTCATTTCCCCTAATCCATTCACTAATCACTGCTTCTTATTACTTAAGCATTCTATCATAATACACTTCATACTATACTGCTTACTTTAGTCAATAGCGATTGTTTACCTTCCTATATTTATCTTAGCTTCCTTATATTAATATTGCCATTAATTAATTAAACCCTTGTCTGGAAATGTTCCATTGGCATTTAAATCTGCAATAGCAATTCTCTCGAGTATATTCAAGCTGTCTAACTAAATGACACATGTATTAACAGTCGTGAGCTACCAAACTCAACTGGTTAACTGCTCCATTATAAAAATGTCTCATTTGCTATTCCATTTGACGCCGCTCCTTTAAAACCCCAGAGCGCTATTGTAATTGTAATTAATTTTTAAATTTAACAAGCACACATTGAAATCGCTAAAATGAAGTCTACTGCCCCAAAAAATTAGAGAAAGAAAATCAGCAAGCAGTGTCCCTTCTTCCCCAATGAATGCAAAGTTCCTACTATATTTAATGCTACTTCTACTTACTATGATCACATTTAAAGGGACCACTAAACTAATTGGAAAGAGTTTAAAATGAAGCATAAGACGCACTCTTGTGACGAATGCGGCCATAAGGCAGTATCTTAGGACAGCTTGAGAAAGCACAAGTGTCCGCAGTAATTGGTACTCCCAAAGACCAAAGCTATTGCCAAAGCTAAGGAACAAAAGGTCTCTAATTCTAAACCCCATGTTACTAAGCGATCTCAAGCTAAAGGTAATACCTGATTCTTTTCATTGATTGTTTAGATGCCAAAATGATTGATAATGTCGAAAATGTTGAGGAGGAAGAGGAAATGGAAGTACAAATCGCACCCACAACCCCTGTATAGGAATTCCACGAACAGGATCAAATCGACATGGATGAAACTATTACCGATGAATCTCAAGAGGAGCTACCCCCAGGTAAGCAAGAAATCATGAGTGATGTTGACGTTGTGGAACATTCACCAAAGGAGATGATCAAATCAAGTGCATTAATCCCAGATCAATCTATCGATGATGACCCAATGATGGGAAACCCCTTACCTTCACACCAAAGTCATCAATTGCTCATTAATACTAACCTGGAAGAGTTCCGCCCAATATAATACGAGATACCAAGATAATTATCTCCTGCAGAGGTTAGTCAGCAATTACAAAGCAAAATTTCCAGTCAAAATGTGTTTCAGCCAGTTTGCATAAAGCCAAAGTTTCAGAGCAAGTTAGACTTTTTCACTAGAATTAATCCAGGAGTTTCTGATCTCTTCAAACCCAATCCTGCAATGGCTTTATTTACTGCACTTTCGCCATAAGCATCCATGACTAGCAACGTATTGAACATCAATCACTCTCAGGATGTTGTGCCATAAATGGATGTTTATTCTTCTGGATCTCTTTTCAACCAGCCACTGCTTTTCCAAAAATAACCTGCAATTCCGCAATCAGAATAAAATTACAGCTTGAATTCGCAATTTTTCACAGAATCACTTAAGCGTCTTGTGATTACCGAAACCCCGTCTGTTGCCCACCTTGAATAAAACTAATAGAAGTCTAACAAATTGTTCAATAGAGTCTACTCATAGGAGGAGTAGTCAGTGGCAGGAGATAGAATCAATGAGATCGATTCCTCAGTTAAAGAAAAGGATTTGAAAGAAGCTCTCAATAGCATGCTGTTGAATATCAAGAAGGACTCAGCCTACTAATGGGGGAATATCCATTAAGTCAAGCCTAAAGACTTATAGAACTAGCTAAAACACATGCATGTCACCAGAGCCCACTACAATCTTGAGTTGGGAGTACAGTTAAGACAGAGCAAAGCACAAATTGGTTATGGGGAAATCACTCAAGGCGGCGTTGAGAAAGTTATGTCCTCATTCTACAAGTTGGGGTTCTCAAAAGATTCGATATTTCTGGATTTGGGCTCAGGTTTTGGGCAGGTTAATTTTCAGGTGGCACTCTTGCATTAGTGCAGAAGTGTTGGCATTGAAATCGTTTCAAATAGAATTGATTTTTGTGTCGAAAAGCTGAGGAGTTATAAAATCGAGCATAGTAACTTCAAGCATATAGTAAATGCTCTGGATCAAATCGAATTCTATTGTTATGATATTGAAACAATGCAATCCCTGATAACGCCAACTCAAATGAAATTAACTCACGTTTACGTGTTTGATACAGTCATGAGTATGAGCACCAGACAAAGCATTGTGAAACTCATCAATCAATCCCCTTGGGTAGAAGCACTGGCTTGGACTTAAACATCGAAAACGACTTTAGTAAACCTCGGTCTCCAGAATTTCGAGTTCTTTCAAAAACATCGATCAGTAGGCATGCAAGGTGGTAAGGGGAGCTTTAACTTCTACGTGTATAGCAAAGTAAAGGCTCAATAGAGGACAACTGGTTCAATGCACGATGAAGAGAGGAGAAAAAGCTGTATAATAGTTATCAATCGTCAGAATCAGTTATAATTATTAAAAACCCCAATATTAAAAATCGATGGAACAATTCCAGGCCAAGATAAATTGTTGGCCATTAATAGAATGAATTAAGCCAAATTTCAGACACTTCGGATGATTAGGACCTTGAAAATGATTATAACTGCCAATTTAATAGAACTGAGGACCAATCTATATCAAAAGGGGAGAAGCAGAATGATTTCCAGCGTTGCATTAATCATTTCTAGAATTTAGCAAACGATCAGAATAAATACAACCAAGGACTTGAGTATGCTCTTTCATAGCTAAATCCCCAACATAAGTATATCAAAAAGTCGATCGTGTAATAATACAAAATCAAGCATGAGATAAGCATTGATAATATAGACATAGCGCTGATAAGCAAGTAAAGCTTAGTCAAGCTTACTAAAGAGCAGGTGGATTTATTGCAGCGCACTATTGACAATTACAACTTTTCTTGAAAAGAGAAGGCCTTATCAAATAATTATTGGGTTAAATAACACAGTTGCACCATCAAGAAATCGAGATGAACGGAGAGCTGGGGGAAGACTTGAATGTTGCATATAAGGAAATTGACGAATTGACAAAGTGGGAATTGGAGAAGAAGTACTTGAAAGTAGAATCTCTAATTGGCTCTGGTTCTTATGGCAGAGTTTACAAGTGCCAGTGTCTCCCTGGAAATGTTCTATTCAAGCCTTAAAAGGATACTATCCATGTTGCAGTGAAGGTGCCAGTTATTAGCCAAACCAATCCGAACAATGAACTTAACTAACTTCAGATATTGAACAGGACTAAAGACCCCTCGTAAAGATTCGTTGTAAAACTGCTCAACGAAGTGCAATTCTTGAATGATTATGTTGCTCTCGTGCTCGAGTATTATCCATTTGAACTCCGCAAAGTGATGAAGGAAGGGCTGAACCCCAAGCAAGTGGCTTTTATAAGCTATGGTATAATTAAGGCAGTGGCATTTGCTCATAAAATGAATATTGCTCACTCGACATCAAGCCCGAAAACATTCTCATGGATGATCGATGGGTACCTAAGCTATGCGACTGGGGAATGGCGAACACCAATGGCGAGGGCACTTATGGGTATCAAGCACCTGAGATATAGTAAGTTGATATAACTGTTGCAGCCAATGCGAGAAAGCTGGACTCGTGGGCTCTTGGAATCACTCTATACCAGGTGGCATCGAAGGGTCGCTTGCCTGCATCAAAGGACCAATTGATTGACATGATGAGACACTGCTAAGAAATAAGTCTGGGTGATGATATTGAGAACCCCCAGACCGAGCTCCTCAAGATCGTTAAGCAGTTGCTATGCTTTAATCCCAAAGATCGCATCCTTCCCCAAGATGCTTTGATGTCTTCTATGTTTTAGAAAATGCCATAGCAGTTTAAACAGAACTTGGACGTATCACTCTTGTATTGACTTTGCGTTAAATATCACTACCTGTACTATAGTAAATAAAATAATCGACTACTATCACACTTTGCTATATATTACATTGTAATTTTGTTTGTAAATGAATACAAGGTTTTAATAATTTGATAAGATTTTAATTTACCAATTCATTACATATTACAACTTCCAAATTACATTCAGGGGTTTTGCATGAATGGGATTTGGAAGGAGTAATCACTGAACAAATTAAGTGGTTTTGGGGAATAAAGTAAAAAGACAATGGTGAATTAGTGAATTGGGGGGTAATTGGGGTGAATTAGGGAAAGCATATAGGGTACTGGAGAGAATTTGGTGAGGGAGAATTAGTTTTAAGGGAAGTTGCTTTGTTTGATTAAAATGGCCCTTTAAATATGGGCGTTGTCAATCATGTTAGTCACTGTTGTTGCTGCTGCTGATAACCTTGGGGTTGGGTTCTAGTGTTATTCAGCAACGAGCTGCTAAATGAGGCTTGTGTGCGATTGATGAACATCATTTCATTTGCCTGGGTAGGGTTATCGTTGGTGTTCAGTTATCTGCGCTTTGCTTTGACCCTTTCTCTAGGGGACAACTCACCTGCTCGCGACGTGAATGCTTACAGGGGGAACTTCGGGGTCTTCGCCTGCAGCGTCTATCTCTCAGGGCGCTTGCGCTTCTTGGTGCCTTTGTTGAGGAGATTCACGGCCCTGCCGCGGTTGCTCACGTTGGAGGTGACTGCGTTCTCCAGTACATCGAACATCTGCGCAGTCAACTGGATGAACTGCCTTCTTGCCCAGAGCCTTCTGCGACTTCCTGTGTTCCAAGCTGGCCTTGATGTTCTGGGGGAAGAAGTCGGGCTTCACGGTGTTGATGATCTATATCAGGGGTTGGTGATAAGTTAAGGGATTAGTTGATCCTTGGGTGGTTTAGATTGACTAAGTTTGTTTAGTATTACTACCAATATATCCCAAAGCTATCAATATCCACTTACGTTGTAAAGGAACTGCCTGTTCACTGAATGCTTGCCCTTGATCTCAGGCAGGTACTGGGTGATCTCACTGTCCTTCAACACGTCCTCAAGCAGGTTCACCACGGACAGCTCGTTGAGCTTGGGCACATGGATGATTCGCACGTCCTGGTTGCGCAGCACCTATTACAAAGCCAGATTAATCTCAAACGATTTGAATCATGAACCAAGGCACGTACCTTCTTCCTTCCCACGAAGATGCCCTGGATGTACTCGAGCGTGCACTCCTGATAGGGTGGCAGGTAGAACTGGCCTAAACAACGATGATTTCAGCGATCTTACCCTGAGTGAGCAGGATCGAGTAGATGTCCTGCTTGGACTTGCCCAGTCTGGCCAGGTCTTGCGAAGGCACGGAGTGCACTACCTGGTTGTTGATCGTCTCAGTGTTGATAATGGTCAGTCGAGTGGGGCGCTAGAGCTCCACAGCATCCTCTTCATCGCCCTCCTCCTTATCATACGAGAACTTGAACTCCTCCTCCTGGTATGGCGCGAAGCTGGACACGTCGCCACCTGATCTTTACACATTGGCTTTCTTCTTCGAAGGATCAGTCCTGGCCTAAGCTCGACTGGCGTTTTGGGTGTTCGAGACAAGATACTTATCGACCTGGGTGGCGTTCCTCATCTGCTGGATGGCGGCCTGGTGGAACTCTGCAGAATCCTCATTGCCAATCATGTTCGGGGAGTGGCCGCCATGGTCGTAGGTCTGCTCGCGACTCTCTTCCTCGACAGGCTTCATTTGAGCATCAGTGACCTGCCCTGCAAAGTTGGCTCTTGCGCCAGAGATCTAAATGCATGATGTTGAATATCAGAATAGATATAGTGGCATGATAACCCCACATGATAGAGGAGTGCTGACCATGAAGGGAGGAAGGGGTGATATGTATAGTAGAATACACCCAATTCAGGTTGAAGGGAAATGAGTAGGAATTCATATGATCAATGGTTGATTAATTAGAATAGAGCTGAGCTTACCTTGCCTCGCACCACGCCGAGATCCTTGATAGGGAAGCCATTCATAACCCCGCTGCCGAAGCTGCTATGGAAGAATGAGCCTGAGTTGGGTTGCTGCTGGCCACCACCCATCCCTGGCTGCGCCAGGGAGTGGGGGTGGGGGGCGTCCCTGATTTCTCCGTCTTCGATATCGCCAGTCTTGTCAGCTACCTCCTGTTACTTGGAATCGCTGTTCATTCTTATTAATTAATAGTGGTGATTAAGAATTCAACTGAAACATCCAAATTCAATTAGTGTAATATGAAATTAAAATACGTTAATAAATTTTAATACTAAATTTACAAATTCTCGATTCCGAAAATATATATACAATCCTGAATCAGAGTGGAATTGTTCCATCTCAATGCATACTAATCGCCATCGATCATTCAACATATCAGAGTGTGCGTCACATACCCAATCATTCATATATCTCATTGGATTTATTTGAATAGTACTTATTCATCATTCTGGGTTTTGTCGAGAAATTGATTTTTTCAAAATCTATTTCAAAAATTCGACAAAACCCTGAATGATGAATAAGTACTATTCATATAAATCCAATGAGATATATGAATGATTGGGTATGTGACGCACACTCTGATATGTTGAATGATCGATGGCGATTAGTATGCATCGAGATGGAACAATTCCACTCTGATTCAGGATTGTATATATATTTTCGGAATCGAGAATTTGTAAATTTAGTATTAAAATTTATTAACGTATTTTAATTTCATATTACACTAATCGAATTTGGATGTTTCAGTTAAATTCTTAATCACCTCTATTAATTAATAAGAATGAACAGCGATTCCAAGTAACAGCAGGTGGCTGACAAGACTGGCGACATCGAAGACGGAGAAATCAGGGACGCTCCCCACCCCCACTCCCTGGCGCAGCCAGGGATGGGTGGTGGCCAGCAGCAACCCAACGCAGGCTCATTCTTTCAGAGCAGCTTCGGCAGCGGGGTTATGAATGGCTTCCCTATCAAGGATCTCGGCGTGGTGCGAGGCAAGGTAAGCTCAGCTCTATTCTAATTAATCAACCATTGATCATATGAATTCCTACTCATTTCTTCAACCTGAATTAGGTGTATTCTACTATACATATCACCCCTTCCTCCCTTCATGGTCAGCACTCCTCTATCATGTGGGGTTATCATGCCACTTTATCTATTCTGATATTCAACATCATGCATTTAGATCTCTGGCGCAAGAGCCAACTTTGCAGGGCAGGGCACTGATGCTCAAATGAAGCCTGTAGAGGAAGAGAGTCGCGAGCAGACCTACGACCATGGCGGCCACTCCCCGAACATGATTGGCAATGAGGATTCTGCAGAGTTCCACCAGGCCGCCATCCAGCAGATGAGGAACGCCATCCAGGTCGATAAGTATCTTGTCTCGAACACCCAACACGCCAGTCGAGCTTAGGCCAGGACTGATCCTTCGAAGAAGAAAGCAAATGTGTAAAGATCAGGTGGCGACGTGTCCAGCTTCGCGCCATATCAGGAGGAGGAGTTCAAGTTCTCTTATGATAAGGAGGAGGGCGATGAAGATGATGCTGGGGAGCTCCAGCGCCCCACTCGACTGACCATTATCAATACTGAGACGATCAACAACCAGGTGGTGCACTCCGTGCCTTCGCAAGACCTGGCCAGACTGGGCAAGTCCAAGCAGGACATCTACTCGATCCTGCTCACTCAGGGTAAGATTCGCTGAAATCATCGTTGTTTAGGCTAGTTCTACCTGCCACCATATCAGGAGTGCACGCTCGAGTACATCCAGGGCATCTTCGTGGGAAGGAAGAAGGTACGTGGCTTGGTTCATGATTCAAATCGTTTGAGATTAATCTGGCTTTGTAATAGGTGCTGCGCAACCAGGACGTGCGAATCATCCATGTGCCCAAGCTCAACGAGCTGTCCGTGGTGAACCTGCTTGAGGACGTGTTGAAGGACAGTGAGATCACCCAGTACCTGCCTGAGATCAAGGGCAAGCATTCAGTGAACAGGCAGTTCCTTTACAACGTAAGTGGATATTGATAGCTTTGGGATATATTGGTAGTAAAACTAAACAAACTTAGTCAATCTAAACCACCCAAGGATTAACTAATCCCTTAACTTATCACCAACCCCTGATATAGATCATCAACACCGTGAAGCCCGGCTTCTTCCCCCAGAACATCAAGGCCAGCTTGGAACACATGAAGTCGCAGAAGGCTCTGGGCAAGAAGCAGTTCATCCAGTTGACTGCGCAGATGTTCGATGTACTGGAGAACGCAGTCACCTCCAACGTGAGCAACCGCGGCAGGGCCGTGAATCTCCTCAACAAAGGCACCAAGAAGCGCAAGCGCCCTGAGAGATAGACGCTGCAGGCGAAGACCCCGAAGTTCCCCCTGTAAGCATTCACGTCGCGAGCAGGTGAGTTGTCCCCTAGAGAAAGGGTCAAAGCAAAGCGCAGATAACTGAACACCAACGATAACCCTACCCAGGCAAATGAAATGATGTTCATCAATCGCACACAAGCCTCATTTAGCAGCTCGTTGCTGAATAACACTAGAACCCAACCCCAAGGTTATCAGCAGCAGCAACAACAGTGACTAACATGATTGACAACGCCCATATTTAAAGGGCCATTTTAATCAAACAAAGCAACTTCCCTTAAAACTAATTCTCCCTCACCAAATTCTCTCCAGTACCCTATATGCTTTTCCCTAATTCACCCCAATTACCCCAATTCACTAATTCACCATTATCTTTTTACTTTATTCCCCAACACCACTTAATTTGTTCAGTGATTACTCCTTTCAAATCCCATTCATGCAAAACCCCTGAATGTAATTTGGAAGTTGTAATATGTAATGAATTGGTAAATTAAAATCTTATCAAATTATTAAAATCTTGCATTCATTTACAAACAAAATTACGATGTAATATATAGCAAAGTGTGATAGTAGTCGATTATTTTATTTACTATAGTACAGGTAGTGATATTTAACGCAAAGTCAATACAAGAGTGATACGTCCAAGTTCTGTTTAAACTGCTATGGCATTTTCTAAAACATAGAAGACATCAAAAGCATCTTGGGGAAGGATGCGATCTTTGGGATTAAAGCATAGCAACTGCTTAACGATCTTGAGGAGCTCGGTCTGGGGGTTCTCAATATCATCACCCAGACTTATTTCTTAGCAGTGTCTCATCATGTCAATCAATTGGTCCTTTGATGCAGGCAAGCGACCCTTCGATGCCACCTGGTATAGAGTGATTCCAAGAGCCCACGAGTCCAGCTTTCTCGCATTGGCTGCAACAGTTATATCAACTTACTATATCTCAGGTGCTTGATACCCATAAGTGCCCTCGCCATTGGTGTTCGCCATTCCCCAGTCGCATAGCTTAGGTACCCATCGATCATCCATGAGAATGTTTTCAGGCTTTATGACGAGGTGAGCAATATTC